>SKCR01051098.1:0-38502 GCA_019454045.1 Zanthoxylum bungeanum | reverse complement strand
TGAAGTTTTATTCAGTTTATTTATATTCTTTTGAGTTTAATGCTTCTTGATTGCTGGCCACAATTTGGGATGATGCATGTTTAGAATCTATCACTCGAGCGGAATGGATTTTGAATAGATCTAGAGAATATAGCCTAGGATTTTATAGAGTTCGAGAGAATATGTAATCCTTTGAAGTCGTTAATATAGAATCACAAGGCGTAATGAGTTGTTAACTACTAGATTTTTATAGAGATATCGAAGTCTGTAGTTGATAATATTTTCACTAATACTCGAGAGAGTAAGTGAATATTTTAGGAGTCTTGACTTATAAACAATATAACTGACAAAGATTAATTGGCATGACAAATACATAGGAGACAGCTAGGTGAAATCAGGATCCAGAATCTCTATCGTATTAGTTCCTCCTATCAAACTATTTTTTATTTATTTATTTAATTAAATCTTTATTATTTATCGTCTAAATAAAGTTAGGATTATCAATTGTAGTATTTAGTGCGAGTTAACGCAATCCCTGTGGGTTCGACACTCTAAACTCGTTTATACTAAAACTTGACACCGTACACTTGCGGTACGATATAAAATATCACAACAGGTACTTGTGGGAATAAACAAGTATATTAAATTGACCTTAAAGAGTTTTATATAGAGACGTTTTATCCCTTGTGTCTATGAAAGACTTCTGATAACGATGTTTACGCTAATTCTAAGATTTGGGGTATACACTAATCTTATATAGGATCTTATATATGAGTTATATAACTTTGACATCAACCTGAGTCGTCTTTAAGGATTATCAATCGGGAAATAATTGGGTTATATTATGATTATATGAAGATTATGAAAGAAAATAGATGATCGTCAAGGTCAGGATAAACATATGTTTAGTGTTATTGACATCTTTATAAATTTTTTCATCACCATCACATAAATAAACTATAGCTATCAACCCGCTTTCATTAATTAAATTTAAATTCATATTTTTCTTTTAAATTTTTCAAAATTCGAACTAAATGATAAGTTAAATAGAAATATTTGAAAATCATTCCGCCATAACCACAAAGCTTATAGGTTGTGTTTATTAATTTAATTGACATTGTTGAATTAATTGTATTAGGTAAGTTTTCATCATCCATCTATCTCAAACTTGTATTGATATCCATTATTCATATGAAATCAAAGAAATTTTTAACCAATCACGTTGTCCCAGCAAGCCTAGCTAGCTATCGTCTTGCTTTAATTATTAAAGTCATATTTACTTTTGTAGTTATATACTTCGATTCAAAAAATATTTCTTAATTATAACATTCAATATTGTCAATTTAATTACTCTAACAGCCTCACATTTAAAGCCAACTTGATTTAAATTGAACAATTATGTCATAGTCATTGACTCATAGTTTAAGGATTATGATGATCCATATTTAAGGCCAACACACAAATATTAGTTAAAAAATAGTACAATCATATAAAGATAAACAAAAGTAATAGACACACAAAAAATAGTAAAAAATTAGTTCAAACATTAAAGATAAATAAAAATGATAGATCATAAAATTTAAAACAGAAGTACTAAAGATTAGTAAAAAAAATTGTCTTCTATTTAAATATTGTTTGTCTTCTAATGTTTTTTGCTAATTATTTGTGCTATTTTTTATGGACAATCATTTATCATAGATAAATAATTTTACTTATCTTTTAGTATTTATGTACTATTTTTTGCATATCTATCATTTTTCGATTTAAAGTGACATTAATTATTATATCATAGATATTGTTCAAGGGTTTTAGTTGATGTTTCTTTATTAGTTTTATTAAATGGAAAATAACATTTTGCCCTCTCGTTTGAATTGTATAAACTAAGTTTTCATTATCAATCGTTGGATATTAACCTCATATTAATATTTGTTATTCCTTTACGTCTTCAATTTCCTCTGTAATTAGAATTCAATTTAATTTCAGTACAACATTTTATTTTCAAATTTCAATTTATTCTTTACTTGTCGTTATAATATCTTCTTAAGATTTAATAATTTATCACATTCACATAATTAGAGAGCCCATACACAATCAGTATGATTTTTAAAAGTCAACTTTTACTCTATTATTTTAAGAATTTTCTCTTCTGACTCGCTTATGTATGACCTCGATACACTTTTGCAAGAAATACGAACCCATGTATTTTGTGTTTTCTTGAAATATTCCTCATAACATTGTACAAAGGGTATTCCATAAAAATAATTTTAAATAATTACAAAAGGTGTGTTAATTAACTTGCAAAATAAAAAGAAATTATAGTTCAACGGTTACAATGTCATCCACAACATATCCCTTGGAAACATTATAGAGATCCTCCTGCGAATACCCAATCTCGGTGTTAACTATTGAGAATGTTCAAGATCGAACCGGCCGGGTCAGCAAGTCTTAGATCTGTCCAAATGGATGTATGGGTTAATAACTTCACCCAGACCGACCAAAAGATCGGTTCACGAGTTTTCTAATTGACCTGTCTGTGTCGATCCGGGTTTTAAAATATTGATATAGCTTGGTGATTATTTTCTCTTTCACAAACTAGTTTGGAGATGAATTTTATGTAGAATCCATCTTGTGGCATGCATGGCCAACCACATTCACAAGCCTCCAAAATAACTTTAGGTGGAGTTGAAAAAATGGTGTAAGCTTACAAAATTACTTTCGGTGGGCACTATTGACCAGTGCGTAATCACACGCGTATAACGCAAGCGCACGTATCGTTCAAGTAGTATAAAAAGTATCGATCCCACGAGGACTTAAAACCTTTTGTTATCAATTTATAAAGTTAAATATTTACAAGTATCTAATGAATTGATTGTTTGATTGGGTGGTGACTTTAAAATTAAAACACAAAAATAAAATTTCTTGAAAGTAGATTGAAGAAAATTCAAATTTATAAAACTACCCAGGGTTGTGAATCCTTCCAATATCTTTTTAAAAGATGAAGTGGTTATTTTACATTTGTGTAATATATTGGTTTATTAACCTGGAACACGAAATTATGTAAAAGCCTCTTCCGATGGTCAAATACAAATACCGAGTATAACCCAATTAATCATATTCCTATGTAACCAAGTTATCTGAATTTATTAAGATTAAGTTCCAATTATGGCTACCGCCGCTCGACAGGTATATTCCTATCATGTAAGGAAATCTATTAAAGAGTTATATATCCTCAAGGAAGATCGTGGGCTATTAAGTCTAAGGTCTTAAACCTAAAATCCATTTTCCAAGTTCATTTTAAGTTTACCAGTTCAATTTTATTAATGGCCAGTGAATAAAAAAGCATTAGGATTAAGGCTCAATAAATAAACATTAATATTACCCAAACTGTAATTTAGCCCCTTATAAACCGGTGATATTAGATTTCATCACAACCCCAGATAACTGGCTTAGTTACGACACATATTTACGGGTAGTAAAAACTTAAATAAAATGAAAGACATAAAGTAAAATGCTGAAAGTAAATGTTGAAAGGTAAATGACGGAAAGTAAATGCTGAAATTAAATACTGAAAATAAATGTTGAAAAGTAAATGGTGAAAGTAAACTACTAAAAAGCAAATGCTGAAAGTAAATTGCTGAAAAGTAAATAAAGTAAAAGTACAATAAAACAAAATTCTGTAGGTAAAATGATCCATTTTTATTACTTCTTTTAGATATCTCCCTTAATATAATATATTAACTTTGCATGATAATTACCAACCAGCCATATGGCGGTATCCAGATTAAGTCAAATTAATAATTAATTACCAACCGACCAATCAGGCAGTATCCAGTTTAGTCAGGTTAAAACCAATTTAAATAATTACAAACCGACCAATATGGCGGTATCCTCGTTAAGTCAGGTTTTAACTAGTTTATATATTATAATTAAGGGAGATTAATCTAAATATTAGTAATAAAAGTTTTACCTTTTACCCCATCAAAGGGGAGTTACCTCCTCATTACTGAAAAGTAAAAACTGAAAATTAAAGAAAGAAAAATATTGTGTGTAAAAGTAAATTGCGGAAAGTAAAAACTGAAAAGTAAAGAAAAGAAAGTGCGAAAGCGGAAATTAATTACTGAAAGCTGTAAATAAACAAATAGATACAATCTTCTTAGTATTCTTAAAGAATCCTTAGAAGAAAGTATGAATTTACAAATGAAATGGCTTGGTATTTATAGACAAAATTTTGCCTCCATCAAATCATCCACCAAATCCATTATTAATTGCTCCACTAATTGCTCCACCAAATCCATTATTAATTGCTCCACTAATTGCTTATCATGTTTTGTGGTTATTTGATAATTTTTATTATTTATTTATTTATTTATTTATTTTTTGCTTTGAAAATGACTTAATAATTACACACAACCCACTTCTGGATGGTTCATCAATTTCAGGCATGCAATCTTCAGAATTCGAAATTACTTTGTCTTTCAAAATTGTAGATCATTGCGTCTTTTTAATATGGAACTTGAATCAGCTCATCCGATATTGGAGTAAAAAGTTATGCCCAAAATACGACAGATGCGCAAAATTGGATTTCCAAAACCGCACTTCGTTAAAACGCCCTTCCAAGTTTCCAATCTCCAAAATTAATATGTCAAGTCCAATTTTTACCCTTATTTGACCCACATTTCGTCCAAAATAATTTCATTGTGTCCCAATATTATTTTATCTGCAAAATAAACTAAAACACATCAAAACGTTCATCAAACCCGAGAAACTAAACAAAATATTAAGTAAAATGGGCGGTAATATTGATATATTTTCCGCTCATCACACCCCCAAACCTAACATTGTTATTCCTCGAGTAAAATAATAAAAAAATCAAACACAGAACAATTAAAATTAAACTAAGCCACTTTCGTAGGGATCACGGTTGCATTTAGAGTATGCAACAAGCCTTTAAACCTCTAGGTGTCCCTAGTGGACGAGTTGTAGTCTCGTCAGCGGTTTACAGCAATGATACAAACAAAACATTTTACAAAAGTAAAAATGTAGTAAAACTAATGCACACAAAAGAAAAGACAAGAGAAAAGAGAATAAAGAAGTTAGTGACTAATCAGGTGAAAATCTACTCCAAGTTACTAGTTGTTTTGTTTCTTTCTAAATTACCGAATAAGTAAATTCTCCGGTTATATTTACCATTCTCCATATGCACAGCCGACAAAATATTAATCAACTCATTTTTGCCCACAACAGTCACAAGTGCAGTTGATAAGAGAGTAATATTTTGTCCTAAAGTTTTATCAGAATTCACACTTTTTGCAGCAATGGAATAATTTTTCTGATTTTTTTCTTGATTTTTGATTTTTTTTTATTTATATACAATATCTTCCATCTATATAGCGAGTGTTGGGTCGGTGGCTCCCAAACCAGTTGGCTTTAGGGCACCAGGTGTTAAGACACCCCTACAGACTTAATTACTCAGACTTCAGATATATATATTTTTGCAACATCATTGATCCATGTAGCGAGATTTGGGCCAGTGACTCCCAAACCAGTTGCCTTTAAGGCACTAGGTGTTAAAACACCCTTACAGACTTAATAACTCGGACCTCATACGTTTTTTTTTTACTCCATCACTTTTTGAGATGCTTTCTCCAATTAAACTAGAGCACCAAATATTATTAACTTTTCAATACAACTCATGTCTGTATGTTACCATGCATGTTGATAATATCTGCCAACTGAGCATATGAAGATCTATTTTAGTCAGTTTATGGAGAATTTACAAATTAAATAATTCAAAATGAAATAAACAAAAATTAACTTGTTCCGAAATAGGTTTGAGATACGTCTCAGGAATGAGAACTCCTTATACAGCTATGTCTCACCAATTTCACCTTTTTAGTCAAAATAAAAACAAAAAACACAAAATATTTTTGTAATTTTTAAAATTTTTCAATTTTTTTTTGTATTTTTCGAAAAATTTTCGACGAAAAAATAAAAAAAACAACACACAATTAATAACAAGATACTGGTCAACTAATTCCCTCCCCCAAATCTAAATGAGACATTTCCCCAATGTCTTAAACAGTAGAAGAAGAGTTTAGAAGATAGTACCTGGTTAACTGAAATTCTACACGAAAAGTTAAAGTTAAGATCCAGATTAATCCAATGCCTCTTACCACGATCATCCTCGGACCAATTTATCTTTGAAAGGATAGGGTCAATTTGTGGTTCATAGGCTAAGATTTGGTCAATTAGATCCGGAGCAGTTCTGGCAGTGAAGATGAATTCTTTTAAAGGTTTTGACACGAACCCATTTCTCCGGGCATCATCAAGAAACACACAAAGAAAATCATAAAATCCTTCAACGTTGTACAGTCCAAGCGATTTCTGGTGTATGTTCAGGTTTGCCCAAGATAACACTGTAAAAATTCCTCCAATGTACTCAAGCCACCTGGCAAAACAATAAAAGCATCAGCACGATTAATCATTTCTACCAATCGTTCAAACATACCTGGCATGATTAACTCTTCTCCGTTTGATGGTTCAATAAGATTTGTCTCTGCCAAGGGTTTTGGGATGATTCCCAAAACATGACTGCCTCTCTCATGTACAGCTTTTGAACGATCCCTATAAGTCCAAGATTGCCTCTGCCATATACTAAGTACATATTCCTTGCAGCTAAGACTCGACCCAATTCTTGTGCTGCTTCGACGTATTGTGACTTAACACCAACACTAGTACCGCAAAACACACAGATGTTTTCAACTCGTCTTCTTGAATTGGCTTCCATGTTTTACTCTGGATGTCTTCAAAAGTGCAATGATGAGTTGAATGTATAACACCTGAAAAAGGTGAGTAAAATAATAGCACTAGTACCTGCCAAATGACAATTATTAGTAAAATAAATCGTGATAGTCAAAAAGGTCTGGATCCTGTCGGAGAAAATAAAAGAAAACAAGAAAATAAATTACAATTATTAAGAAAAGACAAAGAGATATAATATCTACAAATATTTACGGCTTAATTGACGTCTATGCATCAGGGACAAGCTTCCCATACAATTTTCTTATAAATTGGCAAACATGGTTTTTTTGAGTCAGATTCCCGAGACTTAACTGTGGTCTTTCTTTTTGAAATTGTGTATATAACACACGAATTTCGTGATACACATATCTACTGGGATGCGTCTCAAGAGTTTTAGATATATAATCCAAAGACTCCTTACTCAAGCCATCCCTAATGAAATTAATCTTATCTTCGCGGTTATCAGACACCATTCCTAAAGAACGACAACGAGTATCACAAAACATACGAGCACATTTATAACAAACACACATTCTTTTGGCTCTTCTCTTTTAGCATAGGTGCTCCTTCCTAAACCAGGCAAATGTGAAATAAAAGAGTCAGAAGACTCACCTGCCAATCGGACCCGTGCTTCAATAATCCAACGAATGTCAGTAGGAATACCTTTGATCATCAGTAGTTTCATCATTTCCAAGCGAGCTTTGCATTGGTGATCACAAATGGACCTGACTACCGTGATTTTGGCTTCCATGGGAAGAATTTCACCATTGATTTGTTTAACAGTACCTTCTGCCCTGGTTCCAGTTGTATGCGAACTAACTTCTCATCATGTCTTTTCCTTGCCTTTTCTTTGTACAATTTGGCATCCTCAAAAGGCTGATTGTGAAATTCCTCCAATTCGTTGAGCATGTGGAACTTTTTCTCTTATGTTTCTTGTAGTGCAAGAATTGGCTATTTCAGTGCAAAAGACACTTTATCTTCAGGCTCCACAGGCAATTGACATGTTTTAAGTTTGTAAATAGAACTTTGCATTGCATTGGAGTTCTGAATGGTACTGTGTATCACATCAAGTCTGAAACATTCCTCATTCTTTTCATCATCTGGGAAATTCATGGCCTTGAAAACATTGAATGTTACTTCTTGGTCATGTACCCTCATGGTTAATTCTTCTTTTTGAACATCAATAATGGTTCGACCTGTAGCAAAGAACGGTCTCCCAATGATGATTGGCACGTCTGCGTCTTCCACCATATCAGGGACAATAAAATCTGCTGGGAAAATGAATTTGTCAACCTTGACCAGCACATCCTCAACTACGCCTCTTGGAAATACGAGCGTTCTATCAGCAAGTTGTAGAGAGACTGAAGTGGGCATTGTTTCTCCAATCTGCAGTTTCCTGAAAATAGAAAAAGGCATCAAGTTAACACTTGCACCTAAATCATATAAAACCCTATCAAAGTTATATTCTCCTATGATGCAAGGAATGATGAAACTGCCACGATCTTTCAACTTTGGGGGAAGCTTCCTCTGAATGATGGCGCTGAATTCTTCTGTCAATGCTACTGTCTCGTAATCTCCCAATCTCCATTTTCGTGAAAGAATGTCTTTCATGAATTTTACATAGCTGGGCATTTGTGTCCAAGATTTCTGCAAATGGAATGTTGATGCGCAGCTTTTTGAACACCTCCAGGAAACGAGCAAACTACTTGTCCAGTTTTTTTTTTCTGAAGACACTGAGGAAAAGGTAGAGGTGGAGTGATCTGTTCTTTTTCCTTTGCTTCTTTTTCCTCCATCTATTGCTTTGTTTCTTTGGAACTTCCTCAGCAGTTGTTTTGGCTCCAACATCTTTGTTGATTTCAGTACCGCTTTTTAACATGATGGCATGACACTGCTTCTTCCCTATGTTCCTTGGATTTGGTTCTATGTTGCTAGGAAGATTCCCTGGTGGTCTGTAACTCTGAGCATTGGTCAGTTGTCCAATTTGATTCTCTAGTGCTTTGATGGAAGCAGATTAGCTCTGAAACATAGCATCGTATTTTTTTAACTGAGCCATCACTTCTGCTATTCCTGGTTCATTTGCCTGCTCCTGGCCTTTGTTCTGTTGCTGGAATCCAGGTGGTGGATAGTTCTGCTGTTGGAATCTAGGTGGCGGATTGTTCTTTTGCCCTGAATTGTTGCTCCATTAAAAATTCGGATGATTCCTCCACCCTGGGTTTTAGGTCTTGGAATATGGATTGTTCTCTGTCTGTTGAAATTGTTGACATAATTCACCGTCTCTTCAAGTTGGTTTGGTTCTGGTGCTCATCCATATGGTGAACTTGTGGATCCAGTGGTAAGAGTCTCCATAAATTTGCATATCTGATCTAGCTTGGCATTGACTGCTGTATTGGCTCCACTTTCATAAATTCCTGCAATTCTTTGGATCATGCTCCTTTCTGTTGGTCACAAAGAATTATTGTTGGCCATTTCTTCGATTAGGTCCCAGGCTTGATCTTCTCCTTTTGCCATCAAAGCTCCTTCCAGCAGCAGCATCGATTGTGGTTCTCATCATTTCGGAAAGTCTATTATACAAAGTTGGACATGAAGCCATTTTGGAATCTCATGGTGAAGATATTTCCGAAGTAAATCTTTGTACCTTTCCCAAGCTTCGTAGAGAGTTTCTGAGTCTTGTTGTACAAAGGATGTGATGTCATTCCTCAGCTTTCCAATTCTGGCTGGTGGAAAGTACTTTGCAAGAAATTTGGTGGCTAAAGCGTTCCAAGTTGTGATGGAACCTGCTGGTAGTGAATGTAGCCAAGCTTTAGCTCTGTCCTTCAAGGAGTATGGAAAAACTCGCAGTCTCATTGCTTCTTCAGCTTCTCGGTTGTAATTGAAAGTACCGCAAACTTCCAGAAAGTTGCTGATGTGGGTATTAGGATCTTCAGTTTCTTTTCCCTCAAACTGCACTGTCTGTTGAATCATCTGAATACATGTTTTGATGTCACACGCATTTGCTGGTAAAGGAGGAAGTACAATACAAGAAATGAAGTTGTCGACCACCTAAATGGTTCTGTCTCGAATGGGTATTGGTGGTGCAACCTCCAAAGGTTCAGGTTCCATGTTGACTAAAGCTTCTTGGCCTTCTCGCATTTCCCTTCTCAACTGTCTGATGATTCTTTCAATTTCTGGGTCAAGCGGTCGAAGTTCAAAGCTTCTGGTTCGTCTCATGTAGTTTCTGAGAACCTGAAACACAAGAAAACAACAACAATCAGTAAAAAGAAATTAGATACAAGTAAAGGTATCTAACCTCAAAATTAATAGTGAAAGATAAATAAGTCACCGGCAACGGCGCCAAAAACTTGACCGGTGCGTAATCACACGAGTATAATGCAAGCGCACGTATCGTTCAAGTAGTATAAAAAGTATCGATCCCACGAGGACTTAAAACCTTTTGTTATCAATTTATGAAGTTAAATGTTTACAAGTATCTAATGGATTGATTGTTTGATTGAGTGGTGACTTTAAAATTAAAACAAGTAAATAAAATTGCTTGAAAGTAGATTGAAGAAAATTCAAATTTATAAAACTACACAGGGTTGTGAATCTTTCCAATATCTTTTTAAAAGATGAAGTTTTTATTTTACATTTGTGTAATATATTGGTTTATTAACCTGGAACACGAAATTATGTAAAAGTCTCTTCCGATGGTCAAATACAAATACCCAGTATAACCCAATTAATCATATTTCTATGTTAACCAAGTTATCTGAATTTATTAAGATTAAGTTCCAATTATGGCTACCCCCGCTCGACATGTATATCTCTATCTTGTAAGGAAATCTATTAAAGGGTTATCTATCCTCAAGGAATATCGTGAGTTATTAAGTCTAAGGTCTTAAACCTAAAATCCCTTTTACAAGTTCATTTTAAGTTTACCATTCAATTTTATTAATGGCCAGTTAATAAAAGCATTAGGATTAAGGCTCAATAAATAAACCTTTATATTACCCAAACTGTAATTTAACCCCTAATAAACCGGTGATATTGGATTTCATCACAACCCCAGATAATTGGCTTAGTTACGACACATATTTACGGGTAGTAAAAACTTAAATAAAATAAAAAACATAAAGTAAAATGCTGAAAGTAAATTGCTGAAAAGTAAATGACGGAAAGTAAAATGCTGAAATTAAATACTGAAAATTAAATACTGAAAAGTAAAATGCTGAAAAGTAAATTACTGAAAAGTAAAATGCTGAAAAGTAAATTGCTGAAAAGTAAATAAAGTAAAAGTACAATAAAAGAAAATGCATAGGTAAAAGGATTCACTTTTATTACTTCTATTTTAGATATCTCCCTTAATATAATATATTAACTTTGCATGATAATTACCAACCAGCTATATAGGCGATATCCAAATTCAATCAAATTAATAATTAATTACCATCCGACCAATCAGGCGGTATCCAGTTTAGTCAGGTTAAAACCAATTTAAATAATTACCAACCGACCAATATGGCGGTATCGTCATTAAGTCAGGTTTTAACTAGTTTATATATATTAAGAGAGATTAATCTAAATATTAGTAATAAAAGTTTTACCTTTTACCCGAGCAAATGGGAGTTACCTCCTCATTACTGAAAAGTAAAAATTGAAAATTAAAGAAAGAAAAGTATTGTGCGTAAAAGTAAATTGCGGAAAGTAAAAACTGAAGAGTAAAGAAAAGAAAGTGCGAAAGCGGAAATTAATTACTCAAAGCTGTAAATAAACAAACAAAATACAATCTTCTTAGTATTCTTAAGGAATTCCTTAGAAGAAAGTATGAATTTACAAATGAAATGGCTTGGTATTAATAGGCAAAATTTTGCCTCCATCAAATCATCCACCAAATCCATTATTAAATGCTCCACTAATTGATCCATCAAATCCATTATTAATTACTCCACTAATTGTTTATCATGTTTGGTGGTGATTTGATAATTTTTATTATTTATTTATTTATTATTTATTTATTTTTTGCTTTGAAAATAATTGAAAATGACTTTAATAATTACACACAACACACTTCTGGATGGTCATCATCAATTTCAAGCATGAAATCTTCAGAATTCGAAATTACTTTGTTGTTCAAAGTTGTAGATCTTTGAGTCTTATTTAATCTGGAACTTGAATCAGCTCAATCCGATATTGGAGTTAAAACGTTATGCCCAAAATACGACAGATGCGCAAAATTGAAATTTCCAAAACTGCACTTCGTTAAAACGTCATTTCAAGTTTCCAATCTCCAAAATTAATATTTCAAGTCCAATTTTTGACCTTATTTGACCCACATTTCGTCCTAAATGATTTCATTGTGTCCCAATATTATTTATCTGCAAAATAAACTAAAACACATCAAAACGTTCATCAAACCCGAGAAACTAAACAAAATATTAAGTAAAAATGGCGGTAAATATTGATATATTTTCCGCTAATCAACTATTCATTTGTCGAAATTATGAGCTTAAGTTTTTTAATAAATACTAACTCATTTGTGAGTCTTAGACATCCCAGTAATTAGGTTTCATATAAAAAAGCTTAGAAAATATAAAGAGTTTTTTTTTGTAGAGTTTCAAACGCTTATAAATTGTGTCGAATTCGATTTTTCCTCGTAAACACTCTTCAATTTCATTTTTCTTTTTTGTTGTTTGGTTGAAAGGAGTATTGTTTGGAGGTTTCGTACTCTTTCCTTAATCGTTCTAGTGATTAAAATTTCTCTACCTTTAGGTTTTCTCCTTTCTCTGAGATTATTCTAAGATTTTTTTAATCTTTTCAATAAAATTTTCTCTCTTGGGATTTGATTAACATATGAATAAGCTAATCCAAAGATTCCAATCTTCTTGTGATTTTTAATTTTTGTTTTGATACTTCGTCCTCAGATGAGAACCTTTATAAAAAAATAAAAAATAAAAATATCAATCATGAGTGTCCACAAGAAAAAAAAAACATATTTATTTATTCAAAGCTATCGTTTGAAACACCATCATAATTAAATTTTGTAATTAGTCAAGCTTAACCACAGAAACGGAAAGAAATTGCAGTTCAACAATTACAACATCATCCATAACGTAGCCTTTGATGCTTTTATAGAGATCCTTCTGCGAAATGAACTTCACGTCACCGCAAGACTTGTCGGTGTTAAAAAACCAATGAGAATCTGTAGGAAAATCAGAATTAATTTGTTTAATTACATAATTTTTTTTTTTATTTGACAATATAAAAAATGATGCAATTGAAAAGTTGAAAAGGGGTTTACATTTTCTTTCAAAGCTGTTAACCTGGCGAAGTTGGTCAACTAATCGCAGCTTGTATTCTGCATAAACTGCTCTCTTAAGGGGAAGGCTATCCAAATCATCTAATATTAAGAAAATTGAGAGATTTATGCCTTTCCCGTGATATCCTCTAGGATAAAGCTCCATTACCCTGAAATATTTCAACGGACAGGTCGATATATGCCTTTCCCATGATATTTTAATAATAATTTTTTTTAATAAAAATAAGAGAAATTATCATTCCTGTTGTGAATAAACACACACGAATAGAAGATAATTTGAGAGAAGAATTACAAAGTTTACAATACAAGCTTTACAAAATACTCTCACTAATCACTCTCACTACACTTTCACATATTTAGGGATGATGATAACAATGGTCTGGGGCTCTTTTTATAGTTGATCAAACCGCGTGAACAGTGTCACGCGGTTTGCCAACTTGCACACAACTCACACACAGCTTGCACACACACTGCCAACTTTGCACAAAACTTTCAACTTGCTTTCGGTGGCTTTTGGCTCATTTGGAAACTCCTGCATGCAAGTTTGCATGTGCTGGACTTATCACTTGCTTACTGTCTTCAACAAATCTCCCCCCCGGTGAAGATTTCCCCAAAATCTGAGCCGACCATTAATTATCCAAACCGGATCCTCAAAATGATCCACCCTGGCTGGTCATCTGTATGACTGCATACGTACCCTGAGTTGGGATCAGCCAATCGTAGTTCTCTGAATCTCCCCACTCTGACTATGTGGAGAGTTTTGTCATCCCGGCTATGGCACGGCAGATTTCAAGCTTCTCCTTTGGTAAAACCTTCGTGAACATATCGGCATTGTTGTCGTCGGTGTGAATTTTCCTGAGTTCTAACAGCCTTGAGCTCAGGACGTCCTGTATCCAGTGATACCTCACATTGATATGTTTTTGACCTCGAATGAAATGTGGAATTTTTACCGAGATAGATAGCACTCTGGCTATCGCAGTACAAAATGTACTTCTCCTGCTTGAAACCCAATTCCTGGACGAATGTCTTCATCCACAGCAATTCCTTGCAAGCTTCTGTCACTGCAATGAATTCTGCCTCTGTTGTAGAAAGTGCAACACATCTCTGCAACCTAGACTGCCATGCCACAGCTCCTCCTGAGAGAGTAATCAGATACCCCGAAGTAGACTTTCGGGTATTCACATCTCCTGCCATATCTGAATCGGTGTAGCCCATCAAAACTGGTTTGTCGCTGCTTCCAAAACATAATCTCATCTTGGATGTGCCTCGAAGATACCGCATGATCCATTTGATCGCATTCCAGTGTTCCCGTCCTGGGTTTGACATAAACCGGCTGACCAATCCAACTGCGTGTGCTAAGTCTGGCCTCGTGCACACCATGGCATACATAAGACTTCCCACTGCTGAGGTGTATGGAACCTGTTTCATTTCCTCCTTTCCTGTCTCAGTAGATGGACTCTGCTGCGTACTCAATCTAAAGTGGGTAGCAAGAGGAGTGCTAACCGCTTTAGCCTTGTCCATCTGGAATCTCTGAAGTACCTTCTCGATGTACTCCTCATGTGACATATATAACCTCCTAGTTTCCAATCACGACCGATCCTGATGCCAAGAATCTGTTTAGCTGGCCTCAAGTCTTTCATTTCAAAAGACTTACTCAGTACTGCTTTAAATTATCAATCCTCGATTGATTCCTGCAACTATCAACATATCATCTACATATAGCAGTAAGATGATAAAATCATCGTCAGAAAATTTCTGAACGAAAACACAATGGTCTGAAGTGGTCTTCTTGTATCCCTGCTCCCTCATAACTGACTCGAACTTCACGTACCACTGTCTCGGTGCCTGTTTCAAACCGTAGAGGCTTTTCCTGAGTCTGCACACATAGTCCTCTTTCCCGCTGACTCTGAAGCCTTCTGGTTGCTCCATGTAAATTTCTTCTTCCAGATCCCCGTGAAGAAATGCGGTCTTGACATCCATTTGCTCAACTTCCAGGTCGAGGCTTGCTGCTAAGCTGAGTACCACTCTGATGGATGACATCTTCACAACTGGAGAGAAGATTTCATCGAAGTCAATGCCTTTCCTCTGATTGAATCCCTTGACGACTAATCTGGCTTTGTATCGGGGTTGTGAAGTGTGCTCCTGTTGCTTCACCCTATATACACCCATTGTTCTTCAAAGCCCTTTTGTCTCTTGGCAATTTCACCAACTCAAAAGTGTGATTGTCATGCAAAGATTTCATCTCATCTTGCATGGCTTCCTCCCACTTTTCTCTGTCCTCTGTTTCACAGCCTCCTGATAGCTCTCGGGTTCTCCCCCGTCAGTAAGCAACACATACTCATATGCAGAGTATCTAGTTGAAGGTCGTTTGTCTCTGTCAGACCTTCTCTATGGAACTGTTGGTGTATCTTCTGGTACTGGTGGTTGATCATGATCATCATCTCTGGGAGCTTCATCACATGTGCCCTCATGTCTGGGAACCTCATCTTCAACTCGTACTGGCACCGGTGTATGAGGTTCTGGATTCAAATTCTATATTGCTGGGGCATTGTCTTCAATTCCTTTATGATATCTTCTATGGTCTGGTCTTCAACAAAGACAACATCTCTCGGCTTCTGACAATCTTCTTCTCCACAGGATCATAGATTTTGTAGCCGAAATCATCCTGACCATAGCCAATAAAGACACACTGCCGCGTCTTGGCATCAAGTTTGGATCTCTCGTCCTTTGGGATGTGTACAAAAGCTTTGCACCCAAGACATGCAAGTGTTCGTATGACACTTCTTTACCTGTCCAAGCTTGGTTAGAACATTACCTTTCAGTGCGACCGCTGGGGACATGTTCAAAACATGTACTGCTGTGATGAGTGCCTCCCCCCAGAATGTCTTCGGCAGCTTGGCTTGTGACAGCAAGCTTCTGATCCTCTCGCACAAGGTTCTGTTCATCCTTTCAGCTAGGCCATTCAGCTGAGGTGTCTTCGGAGGTGTCGTTTGATGTCTGATTCCTTGCATCTTGCGGTACTGATCAAACGGACCTCTGTATTCTCCACCGTTATATGTTCTGATGCACTTCAGTTTCTTGCCGGTTTCTCTCTCCACCAAGGCATGAAACTCCTTGAACACTCCCAACACTTGATCTTTTTTCTCTTCAAGGTGTATGCCCATATCTCCTCCTTGAATGATCATCAATGGATGTCACAAAATACAGTGACCCACCAAGTGTTCGTGTCTGCATCGGACCGCATACATCTGAATGTATGAGATCTAGTACCTCCGGTTTCCATTGAGGTGGGGAGCTCTGGAAGGATACTCTGTTCTGTTTTCCAGCCATGCAGTGTTCACACTTCCGTAAGTGTGAGTTCTTCAATTCCGGAAGAACATTCCACCTGCGTAGTATCTCCATCCCTGTTTGGCTCATATGACCGAGCTTTTTGTGCCATAACTCGGCTGCCTCATTACTGTTGACTGTATTTATGCTACTATTTGAAAGCTTAGCATGCATCAAATACAGGGTTGAGTCTTTCTTACCTCGTGCCACGACCATTGATCCTTTAGTGAGCTTCCAGCATCCATCACTAAAGGTGCTGCAGAAACCTTCATCATCCAGCTTGCCTGTTGAGATCAGGTTTAACCGGATATCTGGGATGTGCTTGACTCACTTCAACACTAGCCTTATCCCGTTCTATGTTTCAAGGCAGATGTCTCCAATACCGACGGCTTTGGACTGTCCGTCATTCCCCATCCTTACAGCACCGTTCCCCCTGGTGTGTAAGATGAAAAGAAGTCTCTGCGAGATGTGGCGTGTATGGATGTGCCACTATCTATCACCCAACTGGTCTCGTGGCTGGCAAGATTCACAACAGCTTCTTCATACATTATGCAAAATTCTTTGGAGGTTTTCTCGGTGGTAGTAGCAACTCTTTCTTGATTAGAGTCGCCATCTCTCATGGACTGCTCCTTCTTCAACTTGTAACAGTCCCTCTTCATATGGTCTTTCTTCTTGCAGTGATAGCACTCAATATCCCTCGTTCTTGATTTCCCTCGGTTCTTGTCTGATCTCTCTGGGCCTCGGCTTTTACTCCTCCCCCTTCTGGTGTTCTTTTCTGTCACTAGAGCTTCTGAGGTTGAGGCTGATACTGACTCCTGCATTCTCGTCCTCTTTTCTTCCTCGAAGATCCTGGTCTTTGCCATATCTATAGTGACTTTCCCATCTGCGGCTGAATTGATCACCGTAGATCTGAACGTTTCCCAAGATTTTGGTAACGTATTAAGGAGTATTAAACCATTTACCTCATCTCTGAAGGCTATGCCCAATCCAGACAATTCCTCCTTCATGTTCCGAGGAAATCGTTGATATGATCCGCCACAGCTGTACCCTCCTGGTATTTCAAACCCATAATCTTCTTGATGTAGTACAACTTGTTGTTTCCAGTCTTTGCTCGAAAAAGCTCCTCCAGCTTTCTCCATAAGACACGTGCATTTGTTTCTTCACTGACATGGTTGACGATACAATCGTCGATCCACTGACGAATAGTACTGCATGTTTTCTGGTGAAGATTAGCCCACTTTCCATCGGTCATTCCTTCTGGTTTCTCCTCCAGAAATACCGATCCATCATAGTCATTCACATACAGAAGGTCTTTCATCCTTCCTCTCCATGTGAAATAGTTTGTACTGGTTAACAAAATCATTTTTCCGTTGCTCCCCTCCATCATAAAAATTCTAAACAGAATTTCAAAAAATGGACCTCACCGTTGCATCCGGAATGGCCGAAAATGGTGAAAATGATTCATCGTTTGTCAAAATCTGACACAGGGACCAATTTACAAATTTCAGAAATTACAGGGGTCACAGTCCGAAATTTCAGGGGCCAAAGTGCAATTACGGAAATGTTAAGGGACTATATTGCAATTTCCAAAAATTTCAGGGACTAAATTGGAAATTTCTGAAAGTATATGAGCTAATTGTAATTTCTAGAAAGTTCAGGGACTTATCTGAAATTTACAGGCACCGCTGACGTGGCAGATGACTGGGCTGCTGACTGTGCGCTGGCGTGGCGCTGACTGGGCGTTGACTGTGCACTGACGTGGCGGATGACTGGGCTGCTGACTGTGCGCTGACGTGGCGCTGACTGTGCGCTGACTAGGGCGACACGTGGCGGCTGACGTGGCGTCGTCTTCAACCTCAAGCTGGCGCGTGGAGCGCGTAGATTGCGCGTCGGGCGCTTGGGCTTCTCTCTGCCTTGCGCGTTGCGGGCAGCTGGGACCTCTGTTCGATCGCTGGAAAATACCACCGTGCTCGTCTCTCCGTGAAAAGTCCGATGATATGCTCAAAATCGATTTTCGATAACTTTCGTCGGAACTGACTTTCCGAACAGAAACTTCGTTTCTGAATTTCAGGATCCATCTGTGGAACCGTAGCTCTGATACCACTTGTTGTGAATAAACACACACGAATAGAAGATAATTTGAGAGAAAACTCTTCTTTTATATACCCACAAAAGAATTACAAAGCTTCCAATACAAGCTTTACAAAAAAACTATCACCAATCACTCTCACTACACTTTCACACATTTAGGGATGATGATAACAATGGTCTGGGGCTCTTTTTATAGTTGATCAAACCGCGTGAACAGTGTCACGCGGTTTGCCAACTTGCACACAACTCACACACAGCTTGCACACACACTGCCAACTTTGCCAAAACTTTCAACTTGCTTTCGGTGGCTTTTGGCTCATTTGGAAACTTATGCATGCAAGTTGCATGTGCTGGACTTCATCACTTGCTTACTGTCTTCAACAATTCCTATACTCAATCTTTAATTAGCACGTTATAAAAAAAAAATACAATTTCTGTAACTTTATTTACTGATCCATCTAAAGATTGAAAAGTGTAACAAGATCAGTCTATCATGTAACATATATATACTTAATGTTTGATATAGTTTTCAATCGTATATCGAAATTTGATGCACTTTTTGACCTTTGGGTAGATCAGTAAATAAGATTGAGGGTTGATTGTAAAATTTTTAAACACATTATATTATGTTAAAAATTATATTTTCTTCGTCTTTAATGTGTTTTCTGCCATAAATTCATTAGAACCTTACTATACACACACAAACACACAAGTATATCAAGATGGGTGAATTGATATACATACCATTCTCTATCTCCAATATTATAAATATCTGAACATATTGGAGACTCTTCCAATTTTGAGAAATTTTTGATCTTCCAAGATTGAGTTGATCCAGGAGGATTTCTGAGAATGGAAATACTTTCACCTTTGCCAGTTTGTTCAATAACAAAGACCTCAGCTCCAAAAACACATGAATCATCAACCAGGTATCCATTTGAAGGTTCATTAAAAGTATCAAGGTTGAGAAATTTCCCAAAACCCCATTCAGTCTTGTTCTTATCAAAACGCCTTACTGGCCCTTGAGCATCTAAAAATAAATGACACAAAAATCAAAACGCATAATTATTTAATTAAAAAAATATGTAAATCAATTTGTCATCACTGAATACCATGGACGGCAAGGTAATTGTTGAGTTTATCATCTTGCACAAACAATTTGAAGCTGACATGAACATTCCAATTATCAGAAAAAGCATTGCTTTTATCTATTGCCAAGTAAAGGGAAATATGCCCATCTCCTCCATCTTTCTTGTTTCCATTTGGATAAAAAACTAACCTCCTGGAAATACACAAATGAATCGCACTTGTACATAGTTCTAATTTTCTCCTGCGCTCATCAGCAGTAGCCATGAAAAGGAATTAAGATAGTTATTATGAGATTGGAAACTTACCATTTGTAGCACCCAGCTTCAAAAATACCAGATTCAAATCTTTCCAGATTAGCTGGAGGCTTAAATAATTGTGTATATGACTTTATTTCTACAGTATAATGAGCGGGTGGAAGATATCTTTTCTCTCTTAAAATTCCTGTAAGAAAAATGTAAATTAAATGGATACACATAAAGAGGATCATTTCATTTTATTAGGAGGAAATAAAAAGCTTACCTTGATTGTTAGCCATCTTAGAATCCGTCGGCAGCTCTAGATTGGACCAAGCATATATGAACTTATAGGCATAATCGATTGAAGAAGTATTTATTGTTAAAGAAAGACGAGAGAGTCAAAGTCTTTACTAAATTACATGACACAACGTGTGCCAATAAATCTACAGAGAGTAAAGAAATATAATTCAAGGTTGGCATTATAGACAATTACTAAGAATGTCGTCATGTGAACACGTGAATGAATCAATGAATATGAGATTTTTCACTTAAATGTAGTTACGAATATCTAGCCATTAATTATTGAAGTAAATACAATACTTGACATTTAAGTTAAATTAATATTTAATGATATCAATGACCTAAACTTTGATATATGGATTTAAATTTAAAATTTAAGTTGAAATATCTGCTCTCATACACACATATAATGAGATTCTAATAATGGATCCATAAATTTATTAAATTAAGAACCACATTAAGGGACAAAACCACACACAATGATGACATTATCAGTAAGTAGAGGATTTCATTAAAATGCACAAAATCATAAATTTTAATATATTAAAAGATAAATTATATTGTATTGAAATTTATATTTGATGACACGTCGGATAACCTCCTGTGAATCAAACTTTTATATAAGCGAGTGGGCAAACTTCTTTGGTGACACGTTGGAAGTACCTGTAAAAAGGTCCTCATATGTCTCGTGGTGGAGTAAATCTTTAGTGCAACGGAGGTATGGGTGACGTGGTACCACCAGCGTATTAGAAAATGACATGTATAATTTAATACCTATTTTTTAGTTGTTTTTTAATTTTTTAGCACGCGTGGCAATGGATGATTGGCTTGTTGCATGGATGACGTGGTACCACTGTTGCACCAAATATTTTCTCCTCGTGGTGGTTTTCTTTCGAGACAAAAGAGATCTTGTTGTTAACCGTTAAAAATGTTTATCTCTGAGTTAACACTCTTCTTTTCAGTATTTTTTTGTATGTATTCAATGAAATCAAATCTCTTTATATGTCTTGAACTCACTTTTTATAGCCTATGAAATGATATGTTGGATTATTATTATTTGGCTTTGAATCTATTTTTAACACGTAAGTGGTATGTGATAACTATGTTTGAAATATGTTATAAATCAATTTTTAACATGTAATTTTTAATCAAACCTTTCATATGATACATTCAATAAAACAAAAAAATTGAGACTTAGAAAAATCTGAAAGTTTGTGTATAAAAATGATGAATGAGAACCAAGTCGAGTTGTCTCTGTCCTTAAGAACTTACCAGTCCTATCTTGGTGCTCTATGGATTGCTTGTGGCTAACATTCTCCCAAAATTACTTGGTTGCTTCTTGTAGGAAATGACACTCATTTCTTCAAGAACTTGAACTTATGCAAGAATGGTGGAACTCTCTCTACACTTTAGACTCTTTAGAATGAATGATTTTTATGATGCTTAGAAAATGAATCCAAGACCCATTTTTATAGGCATGGATGAGTGCCTTTGTGGGCACCCTTTGGTTTAGGGTGTAACCCTCCTAAGGGTTATATCCATTCCTAATACGTTTTGAAGCCTAGAGATACATACCTTCAATTTTGAAGACATGTCATTTATCTTTGTGCATTTCCCACAAGATTCTTCTTAAGGGACATCTCTCTCCTATATTTTTACTATATATTAGAGAATTTTCCTACAATCGCCCACAATTCTCTAATGTTAATGCAGATACTTGAGAGAGTTTCCGTGGAATAAAACTGTATCGGAATAGGTAGCTTTCGCCTTGAACCTATCCTAGTAAATGAAAATCGAATTTACATGGCAAACTAGTGACCCAAAATCTTGAACTATTCTGTCGTTGGTGTAAACCAAGACAATAGCCATCATACAACTTCATTTTGACCATTTCGCGTTCTATAGTTGTGTTCTATTCGCCCATGAACATCGGTATTTGATTCATCAAGTACTATAGGGAATTCAGCCTTCAAAATTCTCATGGAAGTGGCCTTACTTTTTACTTGAAATAGGTAATCTACTATGAAAGGTAGTTTGCCTTTACCCATAGTATGACTATTCTCCTAATATAGTTATCATTAAAAGTCTTAGCTTATCCAAACCTTGATAGACAACACTTTGCATCATTATAGGAATGGGAAAGAGTATAGAACTCTACAGTGCTTGTTTTGAATTGCGCAAAGTTTCAGTTGTCATTTTTGAACCTAGATCTTGGGATCTCCAGTCTACGATATTGGGTTTCCAGTGACAATTCTTAATTTATAGGCTTCAAGCTCATTCCCTTCAATGATTTCTCAACTTGCTCTCTACGTAAACCTTTAGTGAGTGGATCTGTTAGGTTTCCCCTTGACATGACATAATCTATTAAAACTATGATACTTTAAAGTAGTTGTCGTATGATATTGTGTATGCGACGTATGTGTCGAGACTTACCATTATGCATTGTATTTTGGGCTCTCCCAGTAGTTGATTCACTATCACAATGTATGCTTATAGTGTAGCCATAATTGGATGTTGACCTTGATGAATTTAGGGTTTCTCGGTTAACTTAGAAATATAGTTAATTAAGTTACTTTGAATATTTACACTTGACCATTGAAAGAGACTATGGATATCTTAGTGTTCCAAGTTAATAAGCGAATGCATTGCATAAACCTGGATGTTTTCTCTTCATTAATTATCTTTGAAATCTGTCATAATTTTATTTATTTCCTTTAAGTTATAATCAAACTCAACCAAAAACTACATTTAATTTTTAATTAGATACTCGTAGGTAGTTAGGTTCAACAATTAGTAACGTAAGTGATAAGTCCTCTTGGAATCGATACTTTTTATTTTACTTGAACGATACATGCGCTTGCGTAACGAGTGAAAATCGTGATCACCCATCAAAACCATTTAATAATAAGATTTGGATTTTTTGTTGAGTTAATTTTTATGCTGCGTTTTTTATTTAAATTATAGTTGATAGTTATTAGATAATAATTTATAAATAATTGAATTTTAATAATCCATTATAATGATTAAAAAAGTATAAGAAATTGAATGTAAAAAAGATTTATATTGGATCCAAATTAATAATAATGAATAAAACATACTAAGCGCCAGCTTGAAACGTTCAACTGATTCAGAAACTAAATTAAAATATATAATAGCCAATTTTCTATATGATTACGTAGATCCAATCAGCCATTGTTTATGTTGTCCAACTTAGAGTCATTAAACAGAAAATAAACATGCTAAAACCAAATCGTATCCAGAAAATAATTGTAGATCTAATTTACATGCATGAACCCTAAAAACCCAAAAACTCAGAGAATATGAAAAACCTGATGAAAACGACGAATGCAGTAGTCCGGATCGAGAAGATTTTATGTCCTTAAGAACTTATCAGCCCCGTCTCGGTGCTCTACGGCTTTGTGGCTAATGTTCTCTCAGGATAACTCAGATTCCTCTTGTTCAAGGAGCACACATTAACAAGATCTCGAACTTGGAATATGGTGGAATACTCTCAGACTCAAGAAAGCAATTGGGACTCTCACTTATTAGATGAAATTCAGATTTCATTTGTATGTCTTTAAAGGAACATGATTACTTCCTTTTATAAGCATGGAATGGTGCCTCAAGGGCACCCTTTGGGTTAGGGTGCAATCCTCCAAAAGGTTGCACCCCTCCTATGCATCCCTTGAGCATATGACCATATTACACACAAATGGAGGACATGTCCCTAAGGGGTACCATCCAAAGGACATGTCTCTCCTCCATCCAACATAAAATATTTGAATATTTGAAGAATTTGTAACAATCTCCCATAATTTTTCAAATATTCATGAAAACACTTGAGAGAGTTTCCGTGAACTAAAGCTACATCGAAATAGGTAGCTTTCGCCTTGAACCTTTCCTAGTGAATGGCAATCGGATTTACTTGGCAAACCAGTGACCCATAGTCTTGAACTGTTATGCCGTTGATGTAAACTAAGACAATTGCCAACACACATCTTTAATTCGACCATTTTCCCGTTCTACGGTTGTGTTCATTTCGGCCCTGAAGAACGGTCCTGGATTCATCAAGTACTTTAGGGTAACCCGCCTTTAAAAGTTCCCATGGAAGCGGCCTCACTTCTTACTTGAAATAGGTGATCTACTATGAAGAGGTAATTTTTCTTTACCCCCATTAGGACTCATCTCCTAATATAGTGATCATTAAAAGCCTCAGCTTATCCTAACCAATGACACACAACACTCCGCGTCATTATCGGATTGGGAAAGAGTACAAAACTCTTCAGTGCTTGTTTTGAATGTGCATAAAGTTTATGTTGTCCATTTTGAACCTAGATCTTGGGATCTCCAGTCAGCTTGGTTGGGTTTCCACAATGATAATTCTTAATTTATAGGCTTCAAAACCATTCCCCTTGATGACTTCTCAACTTGCTCTCGAGGTAAACCTTTAGTTAGTGGATCCGCTAGGTTTTCGTTCGACTTAACATAATCGATCGTTATTATGCCACTTGAGAGCAATTGACGTATGATATTATGTCTCCGACGTATGTGTCGAGACTTACCATTATACATTGTATTTTGGGCTCTCCCAATAGCCGATTGGCTATCATAATGTATGCTAATCGCTGGCACCGGTTTGGGGCAACTAGGAATATCCTCAATGAAGTTTCTAAGCCAATTCTGCTTCTTCTGATGTTTTGTCTAACGCTATGAAATCTGATTCCATAGTAGACCGGGCAATACATGTTTGCCTCGAGGATTTCCATGACACAGCTGCATTACCAAGTGTGAAAACAAATCCACTCGTAGATTTGGAATCCATCGTATCATATATCCAGTTAGCATCGATGTATCCCTCTAGTACAGCAGGATATCTCTCGTAATGTAGCCCATATTTTGAAGTTTCTCTCAGATACCTCAAAACTCTTACTATGACTTTCCAGTGGTTATGTCCTGGATTGCTCGTATATCTGCTAAGCTGGTTCACAACTTGATCGATATCAGGTCGTGTGCAATTCTTGAGATACATTAGACTTCCGATGATTCTCGAATACTCTAATTGCGATATGCTTGAGCCAGTATTCTTTGATAGATGAAGAGTTAGGTCCACATGGGTTCTAATCACACTAAGATTCCCTTTGATATATTTATCAAGTATCTTCTCAATATAATGAGTCTGAGATAATATATATCTGTCTGATGTCCTAGAAATCTTAATTCCTATGATAACATCAGCTACTCCCAAATCTTTCATATCAAATCTGCTGGATAACACGTTTTGGTATACTGAATCATTTCATGATTACTACCAATTATCAGCATATCGTCTACATAGAGACACACAATGACATATCCTCTTTGAGTTGATTTGGTGTACACACACTTATCACACTCATTGGTTTTGAACCCACTTGACAATATCTCTTTGTCAAATTTCTCATGTCATTGTTTAGGTGCTTGTTTTAATCCGTACAAGGATTTTACAAGTTTGCACACCTTCTGTTCTTGTCCAGGAACACTAAACCCTTCTGGTTGTTCCATGTAAATCTCTTCATCCAATTCACCATTCAAGAATGTCGTCTTTACATCCATTTGATGTATTTCAAGACCAAATATAGCTGTTATGGCTATGAGCATTCTTATCGATGTGATACGAGTCACTGGTGAATAAGTGTCAAAGTAATCAAAGCCTTCCTTTTGTCTATAACCTTTTATGACAAGTTTTGCCTTGTACTTATCTATTGATCCATCCATTTTAATCTTCCGTTTGAATATCCATTTGTAGCCTAGCGGCTTACAACCTGGAGGAAGATCAACCAACTCCCAAGTATGGTTTTGTAGGATTGAATCAATCTCACTGTTAATAGCCTATTTCCACAGAGGTGCCTCCGGAGAAGACATAGCTTCTTTATAGCTTTGAGGCTCATTTTCTAATAAGTATGTAAGAAAATCTGGACCAAACGACTTAGACGTTCTAGCTCTTTTGCTACGTCTAGGCTCGATTGTCTCAATATTTACACGTTGATCTGATTCTTGGTCAATCTGATCACTGTCCTTGACAGTATCAACTGTTCTTTTGAGAGACTTTGTTCTTTGTCTTTCCTTATAAGGAAACGTCTCTTTAAAAAATGTCACATTCCTTTACTCAATTATCATATTCGAATTGATGTCAGGAATCTCAGACTTGTGTACCAAGAATCGATACGCACTACTGTTGCGAGCATATCCAATGAATATACAATCAACAGTTTTGGGTCATATTCTAACCTTCTTAGGTTCAAGAACCATTACTTTGGCAAAACATCCCCACACTTTTAGGTATTTGCAGGAAGGTACGAAACATTTCCACAACTCATATGGTGTCTTGTCCAATATTCTGTGAGGAAGCTTGTTTAAAACGTAGTTCGCGGAAAGCAAGGCTTCCCCCCAAAAGTTCTGGGGTAAACCCGAACTCGTCAACATGGCGTTCATCATTTCCTTCAACGTTCAGTTTTTGCACTCCGTAATCCCGTTCTGTTGAGGAGAATAAAGAGCAGTGGTTTCGTGAATAATTTCATGCACAGAACAATATTCACCGAATGGTGAAACATATTCACCACCTCTATCACTCCTGATTCTTTTGATTTTCTTGCCAAGTTGATTTTCAACTTTGTTCTTATAGTGTACGAAGCTCTCAATCGCTTCAGCTTTGCTCCTCAGCAAGTACACATAACAGAATCTTATGCTGTCATCGATAAAAGTGACAAAGTACTTTTTACCGCCTCTTGTTTGCATAATATTCATGTCACACACGTCAGTGTGTACAAGTTCTAAAGGTTCAGAATTGCGTTCTATATAATGAAATGATGTTCTATGCATTTTTGCTTCAACGCATGTCTCACACTTATATTGGCTATCAATTGCAAATTTAGGTATAAGGTCCATGTTAATTAATCTACGCATGTGATGATAATTAACATGTCCTAACCTCCCATGTCATACATTTTGTGACTCAATAATATAAGTAGATGTACTAGCTTTATTAATAGCACGATTGACAGTCATTACATTTGGCTTAAAAATGCCCTCAGTTAGGTATCATTTTCCTATATACATATCATTCTTAGTCATTACAAACTTATCAGAAACAAATACAAGCTTAAAACCAGCCTTACTAAGGAAAGAGCCCGAGACCAAGTTCTTCCGAATATCTGGAACATGCAGTACATTCTTCAATGTTAGCTCCTTTCCGGATGTCATCTTCAGAATCACTGTGCCTTGTCCAACCACCTGAGAGGTATACGAGTTTCCCATTGTCAGATGATCGCCAACATCGACCTTCTGATACGAGGAAAACATCTTGCTATCTGCACAGATATGACGAGTAGCCCCAGTGTCTACCCACCATTCTCTCGGATTCCCAACTATGTTGGCTTCGGTTACCACTGTTGATAGTTCCATCTCTGAGATCTCATCAGTCAGCTGCTCACCTTCATTGACATGGGCCTCATTTTTCTTTTTCTTGCCCTTGTCATGAGACTTCTTGTTTCTGCAGTCCTTTGACATATGACCGCTTTTTCCACAGTTGTAGCATTTCCCTTTGAACTTCTTGTTTGCTTGGGAAGAATCAACTCCACTGTTCTTTCTCTTCTTGTTACCCTTTACAACCTCAACGATGTTGGCCTTAGACTTCATAGTCTTGTAGCTGGCCTTCTCGAACTTCCTGTTGTCCTCCTCGATTCTCAATCGAACACTAAGGTCTTCAAGGCTCATCTGTTTCTTTTTGTGTTTCAGATAGCTCGTGAAGTCCTTCCATGATGGAGGCAACTTCTCAATTATAGTGGCAACTTGAAACGTCTCACAGAGTTTCACACCCTCATCCAGTATTTCATGAATGATCAACTGCAATTCACCCAATTGAGACATCACTGTTCTTGAATCTACCATCTTGTAGTCCAGAAACCTACCCACAACAAATTTCTTTTATCCGGCATCCTCGGTTTTGTATTTCTTCTCGAGAGATTCCCAGAGAATCTTCGCAAAAGTCATGCCTTGGTACATATTGTACAGGGTATTGTCAAGACCACCCAAAAGGTAGTTCTTGCATAAGAAGACTCCAGACATCCATGTCTGTTCTCGCTCTTCCTTGGCCATTTCCGATTCACCCTCCACATGACCCGGAGGATCTTTGAGAAATTTAACCAACTGGAGAGTTGTCAGGTAGAACAACATTTTGCTCTGCCACTGTTTGAAATTTGCCCCACTAAACTTCTCCGATTTTTCTCCGTAAGAGACCGGTACTGTGATGTTTCCGCTAGCCATTTGTAACTGAAAAAACCAACAGGGGTCAATTAGTCTACAAAAGATAAATTACACAATGATCAACAAATGATCTTGTTCAAAGTGATATATTAGGTAACCATTTGTTTTTCTATTGGACGGTGGTTCCAATAAACACAAGCCCTTGAATTTCAACTAAAGATTCTTTAGAAAAATGAATAAACGAATATTCCCAGAGGACGAGGGGGTCCGAAGTAACCACTTAAATCCCTGACCACTTAGGCTCTTATCGCCTTTTTGACAGAATATTCTTTTAACACTTTTTCAATAGGATATCTTAGCAATTCAAACCCAGAATTACACTTATTCTATAGCACAAACAATATACGATATGTGTAGATATATGTGTAAGTGTCAAACAAGATTGGAAGGAATTACTTGTGTATGATCACACCTTAATTTCTCAACCAATTATGCAACACACAAATAATTTCAACTTTATCACTATGTATATGCTTGTGATAATTGAACAACCTAACAATAACTTAAATCTATACTACCAAGATTAATGTGTTTCAGTATATGATTTACTAAGTTAATATTAATTTAAGTCTTTGTAGTTTATAACAATTCCATGACAGATTCGTTAGTGCCGCGTCCGTATCTACGTTCGAACAAGACTGTCCAATGTGAGTACGTTCGTGTTACGTTTGATAATGCGTTCGAACGAAGTATTTCCAGAGAGTTCACGTTCGAGTAGCGTTTGAGAACGCGCTCGAATGAAATGATTCCAAAGAGTTCGCGTTCGTATAACGTTCGAAAACGCGTTCGAACGAATGATTCCAGAGAGTTTGCGTTCGAGTTGCGTTTAGTACGCGTTCGAACATTCTTAGGCAGAAGGCTTGCGTTCGAGTGGCGTTTGAAGACGCGTTCGAATGTTCTTACAAAATTTCAAATTTAAGCCTTTACGTTAGTCGGCGTTCGAATGCCCTACGGGTTTTTCATGCACAGTCCGGATTTTTCCAGAAACTTTTCTAACCTAGCATGTGAATTACTAGCTAACAACACTAGATATGATAAGTTCTTAAGATTGTTGTCCAACTTAGTGTCATTAAACAGAAAACAAACATGCTAAAACCAAATCGTATCCAGAAAACAATTGTAGATTTATTTTACATGTATGAACCCTAAAAATCCTAAAACTCAGAGAATATGAAAAACCTGATGAAAACGACGAATACAGTAGTCCGGATCGAGAAGATTCTATGTCCTTAAGAACTTATCAGCCCCGTCTCGGTGGTCTACGACATTGTGGCTAATGTTCTCCCAGGATAACCCGAATTCCTCTTGTTCAAGGGACACACCTTAACAAGATCTCGAACTTGGAATATGGTGGAATACTCTCAGACTCAAGAAAGCAATTGAGACTCTCACTTATTATATGAAATTCGGATTTCATTTGTATGTCTTTAAAGGAACATGATGACTTCCTTTTATAAGCATGGAAGGGTGCCTCAAGGGCATCCTTTGGGTTAGGGTGCAACCCTCCAAAAGGTTGCACCCCTCTTATGCATCCATTGAGCATAGAACCATATTACACACAAATGGAGGACATGTCCTTAAGGGGTACGATCCAAAGGACATGTCACTCATCCATCCAACACAAAATATTTGAATAGTTGAAGAATTTACAACAGTTTATGCCAAAAAGAAGTCTTAATTGTTTTTGGTTTTCCTATCTTAAGTTTCGTTGACTTCTAATGCATGATGTTGATTAAATTCTTAAAATAGTTAAAAATATCTACATTATAAAGCAGTATAGTGTGGGAGGAAAGAGAAGGCAACCAATGGTTAGGATTAAGAGAGATAATGTATTTAAAAGCTATCTTTATGTGGCTTAATTTGCGGCTCGGATCATTTCATTATAATCTAATGGCTGATAAAAAATCATTCCATTATAGAATCTCTATAAAAATGGAAAATGAAAACTACCAAATAAATTAAAGAATAAAATCATTTATTAAAGGAAAATGAAAACTACCAAATAAATTAAAGAATAAAATCATTTAATTAAAAAATAAAATCATTTCATGATAAAATATCTCTGAAACTTAACAAATAAATTAATAACAGAATCTTAATGTTTTTGTAAATTTTGTAATATCGTGCCGGATGCACATGCAATATCTAGTATATTTATATTTAGTAATGATATTGACATATAATATATCGATCTTATTTATGGTCTTTGTTTAATCATTTCGTAAATTACAATTATAAGTTGTCTTTATTAATCCTAAAAGTGTTATTGACATCTTTATAAATTTTTCACATTTCATCACCATCACAAAATAACGATTATCTATTTATCCTACAAAGATTAAATATAAGATTAGCAGCATGCTCCTAATCTTTCTTAAACCTTTTGTGGTAACTGCGTATGATATCAGGGCTCGAGCTTTAACAATAAAGAAGAGGTCAATCAATGACGAAAAAAATTGAAGTCCCATTAATGTTTGATTAACATTAACCTTTTTCATTGTAACCTTTAATCTGCATTGACAGTATTAATGTTGAATTGATATCTAGTGATGAGTTAAGTTGCAGTTGTACTACATTTTTTATAATCTATTTTTACATATATAATAATATATAGTTAAGACGAAATTACATATTAATTTTTTATTTAATAATTAATTAATGATTATATTTTATTTTATTCTTACAACAATTAAATGTAATTAAAACTCGGTTGGTCACCAAATCTCCTGTATATAATATATTCCAAACTTAGGCTTTCAACCTAAGCACTTCAACTTTGTCAAATCCATCGGCGGCCGTCGTTAATAAAAGCTTAATATTTTTTAGACTGGCAAAGGGGAAACTATATCTGTTGACGAGAATCCTCCTGGAAGAATTCAGACTTGGAAGATCAAAGAATTCTCAAAACTAGATGGGACTGTACAATCGTCTGACGAATATATTGTTAGAGACAGAAAATGGTATGTAACTTCATCTTGATATCCATAAGAGCTGTGTTGAAAATTGAAATTTATGGGCTCACTCAACCCTAAAACTAATTTGGAAGTAGATGTTTGTTCAATACTCATATTTATCTCAATTCCTATGAGATATTTTCCTTAACACTTCCAATCACGTGCATGCCGATCTTTTTTCTTTGATCCGTGTCAAGTGAGTAAATATTATGAACAAATAAACAAATTGAGAGTAGATGATGACCTAATACTTATATTTTAAGTTCATTCGTTCATCTCTACCGTTTTTTCTCAACAAATTTTCCCAAGTTTATATAGTTCTACACTATTTTCAGCGAATATAAGATTCATATCTCTTTAACAATATCATAAAGTTTGATTTGGGTTGAATCAGGAGATTGAGGCTTTATCCCAAGGGAACTGCGGAAGGGAAGGACCAATTTCTCGCTATTTCCTTGGCTTTAGTGGATTGTAATGATCTTCCACCTCAGAAAGAAGTATATGCTAATTTTAAGCTGCGAATAGTTGGAGAAGATGACTGGGAAAAGAAAGTAAATATCCCTCCTTTTGATTATGACTTTTTAGATTGCTATATCAATTCTAATCCTCAGATATATAATGATTCATCACTAATTTTTTTCTTCTAAATTAATGAAAAGTTAATCTATAATTAATTTCTTTCTTGCAGATGGGAAATGGTTTAGCACTCAAAGTAGCAGCTACGATGACTGGGAGTTCATTAAAACTGGTGAAGCTCCGTAAAAAATACTGTGGATTTCTAGTGGATGACACTTTGACCATTGAATTACAATTCTTTCTATTTCTGATGTCAGTTTCCACTGATAATTGTCTGTAAATGGAGTTTTAAGATATATGTACGTAGCTTTTATTTAGTTGCAAGCTAAATAGAATTATATGAAAATCTAAATTATTTGAATAGTTATTTTTAATTAAAAATATATATTATTTAATTAAGGACGATTAAATTTAAGTGAATAAAACAGTCTTAATTAATTGACACCGTCTAATAAGTCCAAAAATATATGCTTTGTAATACTTTATTTCATATTTGAAACCTATGTACTATCTAGATATTTAATATTTTATTTGAAAAATATATAAGGAGATATTTGAAATATCCGTCTAAATTATCATCCCTAATTAAAATGACTTTGTATGGTAAAACAAAAAAAAAAAGATTAAATGTTAGGAGAGTTTATTTGAATTCGGTAATTAAATTTTAGGAAAGTTTATTTGAATTCGGTGAATATTTTAATCAGTTCAAATTATCCCATGAAAACCATTTAATAATAAGATTTTGATTTGTTGTTGAGTTAAATTTTATGTTGTGTAATTTTTTTTGAAAAACAAAAATCTGATTACGAGTTATTAGATAATAATTATAAATAATTAAAATTAATCATCCATTATTATACATGTAAATATGAAAAAAAAATTAAAGAAAATGAATGTAAAAAAGTTGTACATTGGATCCAAATTCTTAATAATGAATATTGAAAGGGTTTGATGAAAACCACCACTCTTACAAAGTGGTGAGTATCCTTTATTTATAATCATTTACAATATACAAATTGAATAGCATTAAAGTTGATTACAGAATATATGGCAAGTAGGAGGAAATTGATACAATGAATATTCCCTGAATTAAGCCTCAGATCTATTATATATGGTAAGCAGATGATGAACCATAAATTGTTGCTAAGTGTCCTTAACAAATATAACATACTAAGCGTCAGCTTGAATTGTTCAACTGATTCAGAAACTAAATAAAAAATTATAATAGCCAATTTTCATTTAATTCAAATAAAAATATATGATTACGTAGATCCAATCAGCCATTGGTTATGTCATGAAGAAGTCTTAATTGTTTTTGGTTTTCCTATCTTATGATTCGTTGACTTCTCATGCATGATGTTGATTAAATTCTTAAAATAGTTTAAAAATTATATATATATTTATATTCAGTAATAACTTTGACATATAATTACATCGATCTTATTTATGGTCTTTGTTTAATCATTTGATAGCATTTTGTAAATTACAATTATAAGTATCCTTTATAAATCCTAAAAGTGTTAATTGACATATTTATAATTTTTTTCACTTTTCATCACCATCACATAAATAAACTACTAGCTATCAACCTGCCTTCATTAATTAAATTTAAATTCATATTTTTCTTTTAAATTTTTCAAAATTGGAACTAGATGATGATAAACAAAATAGAAATACTTGGGAGATAGAGCTTATAATAAGGGTAGCAAAACGAATCAATAAATCGAATTTGTATCGAATAATAAACAAATCGAATCAAAATGTGATGGATTCATATTCGATTCGTTTATTAAATGAATCCTAATATCATGATTCGTATTCGATTCCTTTATTAAACGAATCGAATATGAATATTCATTTAATCATGATATTATTTAATAAATAATTTACCACACTTGATTTACATTATCTCTTCATAAATATATACATATGAAATATAAAATTAATATATTTAGTAAAAATATATCATCAAATATCAAAAATATTACTTTTTCTATAGTAAGTAGCTATAATTTCTCGAATCTTAATTGGAAAATAACAATAACTGGTAAATAAAAATAATAAAATGAATCCTAAACGAATAAACTAATCATTGAGCTTAAATTCGTATTCAATTCGTTTAATAAACGAATCGAATCGAACTGACTCATTTATTAAACGAATCTATTTTTTCAAACCCGTATTTGCTTTAAAGCGAATCAAATCGAGCGAATAAACGAATCCTGACCCAAATTGCCATTCATAGCTTATACGTTGTGTTTATTAATTTAATTGGTATTATTTTATTAATTGTATTAGGTAAGTTTTCATTATCGATCTTTCTCAACCTTACATTGATATTCGTTATTCGTATGAAATCAAAGAAATTTTTAACTAATCACATGGTCCCTGCTGGCCTAGCTATTGTCTTTCTTTAATTTTTAAATTGACGTTAGTCATGTGATTTGTATACTAAAGTCATATTTATTTTTGTAGTTATATAAACCCTCCTATTAACAAAATATTTCTTAATAATAACTTTTAATATTGTCAATTCAATTACTCAAACTGATTGATACTTAAAGCCAACTTGATTTAAATGAATAATTATGTCTCAGTCATGGTTGTCTTCTGTTTAAATATTTTTTGTCTTATATGTTTTTGTGCTTTTTTTAATGGACATATCATTGTTCAAAGATAAATAATTTTACTTATCTTTTTTTTTTTTGTGCCATTTTTTCTATATCTATCATTTTTCCATTTAAAATGACCTTAATTATTATATCATAGATATTGTTCAAGGGTTTTAGTTGGTGTTTCTTTAATAGTTTAATTAAATGGAAAATGACACTTTGGCCTCTCCTACAAATTGTATAAACTATAAACTGAGTTTTCATTATCAATCGTTCGACATGAGCCTCATATTAAAATTCATTATACCTTTTAAGTCTTCAATTTCTTCTGTAATTAGAATTCAATTTAATTCCAGTATAATATTATATTTTCAATTTTCAATTTATTTTTTTCCTTGTCTTTATTGTATCTTCTTAAGATTTAATTGCTTATCACATTGACCTAGTTAGAGAGCCCATACACAATCGTTATGATTTTTCAAAATCAACCTTTATTATTTTGCATATTCTGTTTTCTTGAAATATACCTTGTATGTGTGAAAATCTTCCCATTAGGATGACATGATGAAATCCGGACGTTATCGATATTATTTCGCACTGTTTTGGCAGTATTTGATATGTTTTGTGTTGTTATTTAGCATATTTGAACGAAATTCAGATTATAAAGATCGGATCGAAAACGACCCTATATAGAGTCTATCTTAAATAATATAATTGGCTATTTAAAATATACAAAAAACATTATACAAAGGGTATTCGATAAAAATAATTTTAAATAAATACAAAGGGTGTGATAATTAACACACAACACATAAAAAAAATGACAATAAGTCGAGTTTGACCTCAAAATAAAAAGAAATTATAGTTCAACAGTTACAGTATCATTCACAACATATACATTGTGAAAGTTCGCGTTTATCCAATATTATGATCGTATGTGAAATTTTAGCACAATAATTAAGATAAGTCTTAATTATTGTTATTATGGATTTCCCAACAAACACCCATATTCTAACAACAATAAAATATTAATGCAGAATGTTAAAACAATGCATAAAATAATTCAGCAAACACATAGTCAACACAAATAATTTGTTGATGAAGTGGAAAACTCGTACGAGTAAAAAATCACTCCGGGTATCTCGGCTACCAGCCCAAATCCATTATAATAGAGAATAACTTACAGCGATGGTAAAAGACTTATGGCGGCAACTCCACCGACTCTAATACCTCTAGACTGCAAGAACTCAATGAACTCCTTAAGCCCGCACACCACAATTTTCTTCATAACCTCTGAAGTCTCTGAGTGAATCAACTCTGAAGCTCTGAATGTCAAAACTCCAACTGCCAATCTTCCTCTAGAGAACTCTGAAGGGTTAGGAAGCTGGGTTTGGTTGTGTTGATGGTTTAACAAAGACTGATCTCACTAATAACAAAGAAGACATGAAACAAAAGAGTCTCCAAGGTGAGAAACAAAGAAGGTTGAAAAGTTATGAGAATTGTTGGCTCAAGGTATTGTGTTTTAAACACAGTGAAAGGTGTCTATATGTTCTTTATATAGGTAGGGTAAAAAGAGAGGCTTCCCAATACCAAATCAGGTTAAAAAACACGTCCATAATAACTCAGTTCCGCACGGGCGTTCAAACGCCACTCGAACAAGCCACAAACGTGTACTCTCTGGAAAGGTCCATTCAAAAACTTACTCGAGCGCACCACGAACGTTTTCTCTATGTAAAGGTTCGTTAGAACGCTTACTCGAACGCACCATGAACGTTTGCTCTCTGGAATTTTTCGTTCAAATGCTTACATTTAACGCACCACGAATGTTTGCTCTCTGGAATATTTCGTTCGAACTCAACAGCGAACGTGCCACTAATGGCACATATTCGAACGCTTTAACGAAAGCAACACTAATGAATTTTCTCCAACTTAACCAAATATCAGTCCAATCGCTCCAAGTTCTTCAAGACTTATTACAACTCAATTGAACTTCTTTTGTTATGGACATTGCCAATAAAAATGGAACTAACAATCTCATTTTGGCATCCCGCGATAAAATACTACCTAATACATAGACTATAGTAAAGATCCAAAAAGAAAATAGCCAACCGCCAACTATCACGACATTGACTTATTACAATAAGAATCGATCTAGCACCTAACCAAGTAGTCTTGAAATCAATGCCAGCACATCTACCAAATCTGCTTACTTAAAACATCCACAAACAACAACATACCGTGAAAATGACAGAGATTATAAAGAACTGTTAAAGCAACAATAAAACTCATGCATGTATACATAGATAGTAGATAGTAGATATCCTACTCCACATTAATCTTACTTCCCTTAAAACAGAGATATCAAATGGATATACTACGACTCCCATATACTACGACACTCTCATATATTACTCTCCCCATTTTTATCACGAAATGGCAAAAGGTGAAGGTACCAAGATAAACAACACATGCAAGAGTATATGCAATCATGAATTACTCTCCCTCACTAATAGCTCTACTAAGTTAGCAAAAAATCATATGGGAAGTAAACACTAATAAATATGCAAAGAAAATATATATGAAGAAACTTGAAGCATACACAGGCACACAATGAGGTAAAAATAAAAATCAACAAAATTAATTGAAACAACACTTCAAGCAAGTCCAATGTACCCAGACAGAATTCAACTGTTTATGACATGAAATAATATGCATCACTTTATATTTTTCTAAATACTACACACATGCATGTGACATAAACACCAAAGCATAGCAATTACTTGCATGAAAAATAAGTGCATAACAAATCAATATTTAAGACCTTATTTTATGAGCAGGACACAACCAAATAAATCTCATCTCTTAACAAACCAAGTCCACAAAATATGTGTTCAAATCCAGCACTATTAAGACCTAAAAATTAGCAACATTGGTTGCATGCTATGTTATTCTCTCCCTAAATATCATGAGTTCATAAATAAAATCTCTTTCGAGTGAAGGGTTTTTGCCCTTATCCTTTGAATTTTGGCCCATTGGCTCTTTTGCATTTGAGACTCATGTAATTTATTTTTACAAGGGGATAACACATGCTCATCTAGTCAAAGGTCACACTATTTAGTGAGCTAAGTATGGTAGATATTAGATTGCTATCCAAAAACTCATATATGCTACCAAGCCTTGACAATATATATAAAAACATGTATATGAAGTGCAAGTACAAAATATACTTAGGGTTTTTAACAAACACACTTATGCATATAGACCAACAAGAAAAATAAAAGCATATTACACATGCAAAAACATATATCATACATACCAGGATCACATGCAACAAGCTTTTCATGCTCTAACAAGGCAAAAAAAAAAATTGGTCATTTTCATTTTATATTTTTTTTCATTTTTAAACAAAAAATATAAATACACAAAATGGCTTGGCAATATCCAATGGTACCTAGAGTTCTATCCCGAGCACAGATCATACTATCATCCATTTGGAATCGACTATGAAATTTATATCCGAATTTGCATCATATATACCAAGGAACATATAACAAAGGTAAAACAACACACTCACCCATATGTAGAAAAAAATAGATGCATAAAAAATATAAAAACACAAGCACACACAATGCAATGGGGAAATAAAAATCAACTTCTAAGCAGAGTTACACTGAAGTGCACTCACATCATACCTATCAAGACATTCGGAAGTAGATGAGAAGCCATTTTGCTTACTCACCCAAACCTTTCTAGGAATCTCTTTCACTTGAGTTGAGTATTCCTAGTCAACACAACAAGTTTCTCACTAATAATTTATGTCTATTTAGATAGTGCAGAAACTTGAGACACTAGATTTGAGGAATCAAATCTAAGTGACACACTCTTAGGTATTTTCTTATGTTTTTACAGCATAAATTACTTAGCCTAATATGTTATGCCTTACT
>SKCR01051097.1:22500-38207 GCA_019454045.1 Zanthoxylum bungeanum | reverse complement strand
CGTGAATGCAACACCAACCTCACCATAGTAAATCAAAGGACATAATATGTCATGCCGGAGTTCGTAGTACATTCAAGATTAAGATTGAATCCATATATGACCATATATTAGTTAAAATGAGTTTCTTCGATTAATGGATATTAAAAGAAATTCGTATTTATCTAAGTCCATTCCTATATGATCTCACCTTACAAGGTGCCTCAATTCCCATGTCACTACATGAACGATCCCGGATCAAGTCGTCATACAAGTCTGAAGGGACAATAATAATCAAGGTAAATAAGACAATTTGATAATATGCGATATAAATCAAATAACTTTGATAAAATGAATAATGAATTTATTATTATTATTACTACAATAATCAACTCCGTTTACAATACATTAAATTTTAGGACATAAATCCCAACAAACTCCCACTTGGACTAGAGCAAATATGACATGTCATGTAATCATAAACCCTTTAGGTGACCTTCAAACAATTTAGCCGATAAGGTCTTTGTAAACGGATCAGCCAGGTTATCTGTGGATGGAATCTGTGTGACAACGACATCTCTTATATGCACTATCTCTCTGATGAGGTGATATTTTCTCTCAATATGCTTACCCCTCTTGTGGCTTCTTGGTTCTTTGGAGTTCGCCACTGCACCACTATTATCACAATAAAGTGTGAGCGGTTTATCCATATCTGGAACAACTTCTAGATCTGCCAGAATTTACAGAGCCACACTGTTTCCTTAGCTGCTTCACAAGCTGCTACATATTCAGCCTACATAGTGGAGTCAGTAATACAAGATTGCTTAATGCTTCTCCATACTATAGCCCCACCACCTAGGGTGAACACTGATCCAGATGTTGATTTCTATAATCGACATCCATATGAAAATCAGAGTCAGTATATCCTCTCAGAATCATATCCTGACTTGTATATACAAGCATATAATTTCTCGTTCTCCGAAGATACTTGAGAATATGTTTCATCGCTACCCAATGATCTAATCCTGGGTTAGATTGAAACCTACTCACTACTCCCACTGCAAAACAAATGTCTTGTCTCTTGCATAACATAACATACATAAGACTTCCAACTACTGAAGCTTATAGTATATGTCTCATCTCATCAACTCCTTGAGGTGTCTTAGGAGACTGTTCCTTAGACAAATGAATTCCATGCCTGAAAGGTAAATTACCTTTCTTGAAATTCTGCATACCAATCGCACAAGAATCTTGTCGATATAGGTTGCTTGAGACATTGCTAACAGTCGTTTCTTGCGATCCCGAATGATCCGGATCCCAAGTACATAACTTGCCTCTCGTAAATCTTTCATTTGGAATTGGTTAACTAGCCGAATTTTCACGTCTGATAATATCTTTACATAATTTCCAATGAGTAAAATATCATCAACGTATAACACAAAGAAAACCACATTCCCATCAATGATGCGCTTGTAGACACAAGGCTCATCGATGTTCTGCTCAAAGTTATAAGACTTGATCTTAGTATCAAATCTTATGTTCCAAGATCTAGATGCTTGTTAAGTCCATAAATGGACCTTTGTAACTTGCAAACTTTTTGCTATTGACCTTAGGTAATGAACCCCTCTGGTTGTACCATATAGATACTTTCATCAAGATTTCCATTCAAGAATGTAGTCTTGACATCCATTTGCCGAATCTCATAGTCATAATATGCGGCAATAAAAAGAAGAATCCTGATGGATTTAACCATGGCTACTGGCGAGAAAGTTTCTTCATAGCAACTTTCTCTTTTTGGGTATAACCCTTTGCCAATAGCCTAGCCTTTAAAGTCTGTACTTTCCCATCTATTCCTCTTTTTCACTTGTAGATCCACTTACTACCAATGGGTTTTACCCCATCTGGTTGGTCTACAAGTTCCCAGACTGAGTTTGAGTACATAGACTCCATCTCGAGATTCATGGCTTTGAGCCATTCCTCTTTATCAGTATCTTCCATTGCACTACGATAGGTCAATGGATCATCTATACCATCATAAGATGCAACAACTTGCACCTCTCCATTTCCTAGATAGCGTTCAGGTTGTCTTACAACCCTTCCACTACGTTTAGGTGGTATGGTATCCTGATAAACTTGCATCTGACTTTCAGATGTAGAAGGTGTAAATTTCTTTGTCAACAATGGTGTACTGGTCATACCAGTAAGTAACTCATCAAATAACACTTTACTTCGAGGTTTGAACTCTCTCATATAGTCCTCCTCAAGAAATATAGCATTTTTCGACACAAATACTTTATTATCTTCTGGACTATAAAAGAATCCACCTCTAGTTTCCTTAGGATAGCCTACAAATAGGCACACCTGTGAACGTGGTTCCAACTTAGTAGTCTTGTTTTTTAGCACATGTGCCGGACACCGCCATATGTGGAAATATCACAAGCTAGCTTTACGACCATCCCACAACTCTAAGAGAGTCTTAGAAACAGACTTAAAAGGAACTACATTCAGGATATACATTGCAGTTTGCAATGCATACCCCCAGAATGAACTAGGTAGAGTGCTATAAATAAACATTGATCTCATCATGTCTAGTAGGGTCCGATTTCTCCTTTCTGCAACACTATTTTATTGTGGTATTCCAGGTGCTGTGAGTTGTGAAACAATTCCATGCTCAACTAAGAATTCCTCGAAATCTATATCAAGGTATTCTCCTTTATGATCTGATCGTAGAATTTTGATGCTTTTACCTAACTGGTTCTCAACCTCAGTACGATACTCTTTGAACTTTTCAAATGTATCTGACTTGTGCTGTATTAGGTAAACATACCCATATCTGAAATAATCGTCAATGAAAGTGACGAAATATTAATAACTACCTTGGGCTTTTACATTCATCGGTCATCAAACGTTCGAATGTATTAGCTCAAGTGTTTCTTTGGCTCTTATCCCTTTTCCAGTAAAAGGTCTCTTGGTCATTTTGCCTTCTAGACAGGACTCACAGACAGGTAAAGTACCGAGTTTCAACTGATTTAAAACTCCGTTCTTAATTAGTCTATCTATCTGGTCAAGGTTAATGTGACCAAGTGTAAGGTGCCATAAATAGGTATCATCATGAGAAATCTTTTTCCGTTTAGTTTTAGATCTTTCAATCTTAAATATTTCAGTATTAAGCAGTGATTCATGCATTAACAGCCTTAATACATATAGATTATTTTTTGAGTTTCCCATGCGTATATTTAATCCATTTCTACTAATAATAACTGACTTATTATTAAACGAAATAGAAAAATCACATTCCATAAGTTTTGTTATAGAAATCAAATTCCTGCGAAAACCATGAATATATAACACATCATTCAAACATAAATAACTTTTATTAAAATTCAAATTTGAAACTCCCACTGCTTTTGCTGAAACAACATCCCATATCCCAACTCTCATGGTAAAACTACCTTCAGCAAGGTCCCTCCATGAGTCAAGTAGCTGCAAAGAACAACAAACATGGTTAGTGGCACCAGAATCAATAATCCATATGGATTTATCATCTTCCACCAAAAGAGACTCAATAACAAGTAAATCATATTTACCTGTATTCTTCTTCTCTTTAAGCTCAGTAAGGTATTTCAGAAAATTCATTTTCTAATGCCCTTGTTGTTCACAATGGAAACATTTTCCTTTGGCATTGGTTCCTTTAGTGCCTTTGTTGTTCTTCTTTTTCATTGGTTTTGCCTTTGCCTTCCAATTTCCTTTCTTCTTCTTCTTCTTTGCAGATTTAGAAGATTCGACAATATTAACCTCGGCATTGGACCTACGAGGACCATTCATAAAGGACTCATAATTGGTGAGCTCATTTAGTAGTTCAGTCAACGTAAAAGTCAACTTATTCATATAACAGTTGCTTTTAAACTACATGAAACTCTTCGGAAGGGTTTCCATGATCATTGCCACATGACTTTACACATTGATACGTATACCATGGGTTTCAGCCATATTATGATGAGACATCATCCTCAACACATGGTCTCGGACTGATGTGCCTTCCTTCATTCTAGCGGTCAATACAGAGACTATTGCCTCATGTTGTTGCCGGTCTGAAGGTTGCCCTAACATGTTCTGTAATGACTACATAATCAATGATGTTATCGCCATAGGCTCATGCTGTGCAGTAGAGAAACCTCAGACATGGATGCTATCAAATAGTTATTGGCTTTCTCATCAGCTTTAATCCAATTATTATAGGCATTACGTGCAGCTCTGTTAGTATTTGGTGCTGGTTCAGGAGGACATTCCTCCATTAGGACAAATTTAAGGTCTTCGAAGACCAAAATAGCATTCATGTCACTTTTCCATTTAACATAATTATCCCCCGTTAATTTTTCTTATTATTTGAGAATTGAGATTATTGCAGATACCACGGCTGAAAAATAATAAACGCGCATTCAACATTAATTCATCGTATATTAAAATTGTCAAACATTTAGGCATAAAATTAAAGATGATGCATGATCAATGTATAATGAATTAGAAACCTAAAATAATTACTATGCCACGGTTATCTATCATCCCACAAATAAGTGCCGCCGTAGGGTAGGTCAATTATTTGCATGATAGACTGAGACATTCTCAATTGATTAATATATCTGAAATAACTCTTATTCCTATATTAATCAACTACCGTTATTTTGATCAAGGAAGCTTTGATTACAAACTTAATCATTCATTTGTGAGTGTGACTCATCATTTCAGAACCTTTGGACTTAACTAGTGAAGTGTCGCCATAGGGTAGGTCAAATCACCAGATACATCTAGAGTCCATATCCTTTCGGAATCCAAACTTGATATTGACTCAAAAAGGACACCATCCGTAAGGGGACGAAAGCAAAGTCGTCTCGAGGCGCCTATTGAATCTCCTCACGTTTCTGGATAACAATGGAAATCGTGGGATATATTATGGTATACCCCTCTCCCACTCACTATTTAGAAGTATAAGGTTTCTATCTCACTAGTATCTTATGAATTTTAGATTATGCTTGGCTAAAGTCATAACCTTATTAATACTAGTTGATAATTTAGTGATCTAACCAATTTTAACTCTTAAAATTTTATTCAATAATCTCGATTAGTCTCTACAAACCAATTAACTTAATTAAACTAATTTAATCAAGTTGTTATAGTGATCTAATCAATTTTAACTCTTAAATTATTAGTCCACTTATAGGTTTTAAAATTTAGAATTCAACGAATGGACCAAATTGTTGGAAAATTATGACCCATAGCATCACTATTTGTACAGAACATGGTGTTGTTGTACAAATTAACTATGTGCCAAGGAAATTGCTATTTTATCTTTTTTCATTAGATTACTGGGATATATAAATGATAAAAGTCCATATGATTAGTTCCGGATTGATAAGATATGAGACAGTATCAATCCATGAAGGTTTAATCCTTAAAACATCCATAGTCGGAGTATTATCGAGATTGGACATCGATAATGCGGAATAGACTAGTATTGCACTTGTGCGTGTTATGGGAGCATAACGGCATAGTTCTCATATATTTGGGTATTGGATACTCATGCAAGTGTAATAGGAGGTTGTGTTTACTGATGGTACGGAAACAGCTTCGCTCTGGATAAACCCCTCGGAACTCCATTGGTAGTTTGACTATGTGTCTATGGAAGTCCGAATCAGGGTATGTGTATTTGGTCTTAACCTGAGACTTGCACCACTAATACTTGCGACAATCAATATACTTTGGTTTTGGTCGTCCAGGGCTTTAACAGGTTCTGTGTACGCCTCTTCTGGGTATATTGAGAATCGTAGTGTATTGGGTGTGATGTCAAGATGGAAGTATCACTCCAGTCATATGGAGATGATGGTCACGTAGGATACGTAACTGGTGCTCTCATATGCTGCAACTATCGGGATAATATGACTAGGTCATGTTTATCCGAATATAGAGACTAGTTACCAGAGATCCGATATATGCTTTGTACGGGGCAGACACAATTCCAGCCCCAGGCCTAGCACGTGACATCTGATACTGGATCGCAATACGCAATACTACGTATACTACGCCTGATATAGATCACATATTCCTTTAAGAATATTTCTGGAGAATTGTGTAGGCACATTTCTTTGTTAGAAGCCAACCATGTCTTGTAAATCGGTCAAAATGTAGTACTAGGTACGTACGTGTTCGGATAGTCCGACGACTGAATTTACTGCCAACATATCTGGTGATCTCATGGGTCGCTTCCCGAAGATTCACCGATGAGGTAATCTGGGATTAATTACAGAGATATTTTATCTTGGATAAAATATTATTTAAAGAGAGAGAACGATTAATTTGAATTAATCGATAAAATAATATATTCGATATATTATTCGAAATTAGATTTCGACGCGGAATTAAAATTGGATTTTAATTCGGTGAACGAGTTAATTTAGAATTAATTCGCTAGCGACGTGAATAGTAATTTTGCTAGACATAATTATTTAATTAAATTGATTAATTACGTCGCAACAGAAAAATTAGTTAATTCGGAATTAGCGAACCCGAGCCGGGAGTGTTTGCGGGCCCACTCGCATTTCGAATCAAGTGGGGCCCATAAGTCACATCATGCGTCACATCACTAGTCAACTTTATCACTTTAATGTGATGGAAGTTGTTGGTTGATGGTTGAGTGTGGAACACACTAAAGTGATGGCTTTAAAGACATTTACCATTTATTATTATTTGGGTATTTGACTTTAATTTTTATGTATTAGATTACACAACACACACAACTTCATCTTCTCCCTCTCTCTCCATCAACATTCGGCCAATGGCCATTTTTTCTCTCAAATGTTCTTGGCTTGGCCGAGAACAACAAGAAGCAAAAGGGAAGATTTGTAGCAAATTTTTCCAAGATGCTAGCACATCCAAGGGGTCATTCAAAGGTGATAGGGAAACCAACTCTTGAGCATGAAATCCATTCACAAAGCTTGGAGCTTGGAGCACACAAAGAGGGGTTGACCGAAACTTGGAGCATAAAGTTTGGGCATGGCCGAGAGCTTCATCCATGGAGCAAAAGTTTTGTGTTCATCGCATTGCAAAAGCCGATCAAAGTGAGTATTCCGTAACTTTACTTTGATGTATTCACATGTTTTCATTACTTAATTTGATCTTGGGATAACCTAGAAACCCAACAATGGTATCGAGAGCCTTGATTAAGCATCAGATTGAATTAGGGTAAAATTTGGGTAAAATTGATTTGAGCATGATTTGATGAAATTGATGGTTGAATATGCTTGAATGATGATAACTTAGTGTTATGCATGATCAATTTGATGAAAATTGAATTGGATCAATTTTTCCCCAAATTGTAGGCTTGGCCGAAAGTTTGAGTGCCCTAATGTCATGGTAATTTTTGTTTTTTGATCATTGGATGAGTTGAAAGACTTGGGAATGTTGTTGATTTATGATTTAATTGGATTGAAATCGAAATCGGACAAAAAATCCCCAAATTGCCGTGAACAAAGAAGCATGGAAATGAATTGATTTTTTGATTCAATAATATTGGACATGTGTTGATGATAATAAGCATGATTAATTAAGTAAATGGTATTTTGGAAATGTTAATTTGACTAATTAATTATGGCTTATGTTATGCACTTTAGTTAATTAAATTGTGAAATTTGGAATTTAATTATTTGGGCTAAATTTGGAATTGGGCTTATAAAGTTGTATTTGGGCTTAATGGGCTTGGTTGGGCCTAGTTTGGTTAGGTTAATTGGTTGGATCCAATTGGGCCTAAAACCATTCCATAAAGTCCAAATATAATATAATGGACCTTTAAAATTTTAATTGGGCCTAAGGGCCTAAATTGATATTTGGCAAAGGGTGATTCCTTATTGGGCTTTGGTTGCCAAAGTCCATGCCTTATAAATTAATTGAAAGCCCATTGGACTTTAATTAAATTGATATTGGATGTTAATTGGGCTTTGAGACACGTAATGATTAGATTTGGAATCTAAGTCGCAAAGGCTCATTAATAAAGTGTAATTATTTAATTTGGAATTAAATAAAGAATTAGTATTAAATACAAATTAAATTGGATTTAATATTGTAGTTTAATATAATTCAAGAATTCGTACTTTGAGTACTTATTCTTAAAACGGGTTTGACTCGCGCAAAATCAAATCGTGTTTGAACATTGGATGGTCATTAATTTCAGATTAATTAATTGGATTAGATTGATTGATAACATGATTTGTGTGAATACATGGATGTGATGTATGAATATATATATCGGATGGATATTAGATGGGTGAGGGCAATTTTGGAAATTGTTGTAATAAATTTAGAATTTATTAAATTGGACCTGCGTGTCCAGCCTATTACCTCTTGACTCTTGTATTTCTCTTCTCACCTATTCCCCTCAATGTAAATGAGGTTTCTTTAGAAGTGTTATGTAATTGGGTAGAAGTAAGATTTGTGCTAGCGAGAGAGAGGAAATGGAGAGATTTGTTCTAGGAACAAGTTGTTTTAAATATCCATCCGCATATCATTATTAATTTATTTACCGCGCCTTATTATGCTTTTAGAATGCATGCTTAAGGGTGTATGATGAGACCTAATCAAAGATAATTAATTGGTTGCCAATTACGTGAAAAACCCTCAACAAATTGAATGATTCATTCTCAAGATCCAAGATTGGCACTGGTTTGTTGGCCAAAGTCAAGACCTTTGTCCATCTCGGATGTGTTTGAATCATGGAGGCTTTGTTCTATATCGCGTGTATTGTCCAAGTTGTGATTTGTTGGCCAAAGTCAAGATCACTTCTTGTCCATCGACATCGATTACGAAGCTTTCCAAGGTCAATGGGTCCCGCTTAATTGGAATCATTAAGTTTGTTTTGCCAAAGCCAAGGCTTAGTTAATTCAGAGGAAAAATGTTATGGAATATATCAGATATATTGGCATATATTAGATATATGTCGGACTTGGATGTCCACCTACTGGATCTAGGAATTGGATGAGATCCAATTGATCTTAGAGATCTACCTAGTTAAATATCATACAATTTGTTGGCCAAAGTCAAGGTTGTGTGTTATTTAACGGGATCCTAGCCCACTAGGAACAAGGTTTCTCGAGTACTCAATAGTGGTTAGAGGCTCGCAAAAAAATAGTGGGAGGCAAGTATTAAATTTGCAATTTCGTTAGATACTTGCCAATACGCGCTCATTAATTTTTCGCCAATAAATAAATATATTATTAGTGGACTAATATTTATCGTTGTTTTAAATTAAACAGTTGGACTGTATTCAAACTACTTCAAATGATAGTTGATTATATAATTGGATTATAGTAATCAATATATTTGAATTTAACCAATCAAATAATAGTTGATTATATAGTTAGACTATAGTAATCATTATATTAATAGTACCTGAAATCGTTGATTGGATAGTTGGACTATAGAAATCAAGATAACTGAAAGATTAGTGTTTAAAACATAATCCTGGGAGAAAATATCTTTAAGCGGCTTTAATTTCCAGATTGGGAATTCAACCTCAGGATATCCTGGGAATAGAAGTTATTCTATTTGATAGAATTACATCTCGGGCCTAAGCCCGGAGTTGAGCAAATAGTAGAACATGATCTTTGGAAGATTCATGTGATGATAACTTTAGTTCTCAATCCTTTATGTTTCATGCAATTACACTTTAATTCCGTTGTCAAAGTTAAAGATTAGATCCTTGTACCATGATGATGAAATTAAAGATCTTCATAGATCTATTCTTAGATCTTAGAAGTACAAATTACATAAGAAGCTCTTTCTATCGTGTATGTCAGAGGGTACATCTGTCGAGCACTAGGTGTCGCAGATGATTGCTGACATCGATCAGCTAGGTTAGCTGGGCATTACCTACGTGGCCGAGACTACCAAAGATTTGATCTTATAGTCTCTACCCAAAAGCTAGAGCAGGTTCATTATGAACCGAGAGTAAACTCTTGGAGAGTTTATGGCTATGCTTAACGAGGCAGAGCCAGAGCTTCTAAAATGGGCAAAGGAAAAATCATCACTGTCTTCTTGGAAGACAAAGGACATATCCCAAGATGTCTGCCTAAACTGTGGCAAACGGGGTCACTGGATGCGTGACTGCCGTATGGACAAGGCATGCATGAAGGAATAGAAGAGGGGCAAGGCTCCAACTTCAAGTATGTTTGTCATAAACATGTTCACTACTAGTTTCAAAATTGGATTTTTGATACGAGATGTGGTACATAATATATGTACTAATGTGCAGAATCTGCTGATGAGCAGGATACTGACTTCAGTTGAGATCTACCTACGAGTCAGAAACGGGACGAGAGTCGCTGTTTTAACCATAGAAACCTAAGTTTAGGAACTACCCTTCGGGTGTGTACTTAAATTAGGAAACTGTTATAATGTACATAGTTTGACTAGAAACATTATCTCTATATCAGAGTATAACTCGTTGCGAGTATACCTTTATATTATAGAACACTAAAGTGTTTTATTTTATAAAGATGTATTGAGATAAACACACATTAGATGTGAATAACAATATTTATATTTTGAATATAAATGAATCTCAAACGTAAAACATGACAAACAAATAGCTCAAACTGATTTGATCAGATATGAGACTTATTTATGGCATTATTGTCTGGGACATATTAAACAAGACTCGTATATCCACACTTTTGAAGATTGGATAATAAGACTGATTTGATCCTATTCAAATGATGTCTACGAATGTAGTTCATTAGGCAAAGTGCCTAAAACAGCTTTTACTTGGTAAAAGTACAACTGCCACCGATCTGTTAGCCTTCATTCATAGTGACGTAAGTGAGCCCAAATCTAGCTAGGCTAGAGGTGGATATAAACACTTCGTAACCTTTACGGATGTGGCATCACGTTGTGGTTATGTGTTTCTTTTGGAACACGAATCAGAAATTTTTGATAAATTCAAAGAGTTTCGACACGAAGTAGAAAAACGATCGGCTAAAGTATTAAACCATCACAGTTTGACCATGATGGAAATACTTAACCAATAAGTTTCTCGACTACTTGAAAGAGTATAATATTCTTTCATGATAGACTCCTCCCAGAATACCTCAATTGGATGGTGTGTCCGAACGGAGAAACCAAATTTTGTTGGACATGATAAGGTTAATCATGAGTCGCTCTGAGCTACCATTTTTCCTTATAAGGATACGCATTAAACAATGCAAAACTTATTTGAATAAGGTTCCATGAAAATCTATTTGACAGACTTAATATTAGATATGACAGGAAAGAAACGGGTTTTCTCATTCCTGATGATTTGGGAATGCTAGACATATGTTTGGATGATACCAAACTAGAACCCAAATCGGATAAGTGCCTAAATTGTAGGTTATCCTAGGGAAACCAAAGTATAGTACTTATACAACTCACTAGAGTACAATATAATTATTGCTCTCCATGCGATTTTCCTAAAAGGAATACATATATGCAGTGGTAAGTGGGAGGAAAGTAAAACTCGATGAAAATCGGAGTAATACTGTTCTAGGCACCGAGTCCTTAATGGAACACAAACAGTTCATCAGGGATGAAATTGTACCACAATCTTCAAATACACAAGACCCGCGCAAGTCGGAGAAATTCAGAAAACAACCTGGGAGGTATGGGTTCTGATCTCACCTCGTAAAGATGTCAATCTTATTGAGGAATACGAACTGGCTACGTATGAGGAAGTGATACAAGGTATTGACTCCCTATTATGGTAAAGTGCCATGATGTCCGAAATGGATTCCATGTATACCAACCAAGTTTGGATACTGGTTTTTACAGAAAGGCATTGTGCCTATTGGTACTATATGAGTCTTCAAGGAAGACAAACATGAATGGCAACATACAACCGTACTAAGCTAGGCTTGTAGCGAAAAGGTATCGTATCAACATTGTGTCGATTACGATGAAACCTTTTAATTGTTGTCATGGTTAAATCCATTTGGATAATGCTTGCTAATGCTCCATGTTCATTTATGAAATGTGGCAGCTGAACGTCAAAATCGCTTTACTTAAACGGAAACCTTTTGGAGGATTTTTACAATATCCTGACGGTTTTGTGGTACCAAAACAAGCAAACAAGGTTTGCAGGTTATTCGATCCATTTATAGATTGAAGCAAGCATTGCGTTCGTGAATTATCGTTTTGATGTAATCATAATGGTATATGATTTATTCAAAACGAAAAAGATTCTTGTGTATATAAGAAGGTTAGTGGGAGCGCACTGACAATGATTGTCCTACAAAATGATGATATATCATTTCTTGGAAATGATATTCCCATAATACAATCGGTGAAAGCTTGGCTTTCATGAAAATTCTCCGTAGAATTCTTGGGAGAGACAACCTTTTATTCTAGGAATAAGGATCTACTGGGATAGATCTAAAGGTTGTTGGCACTCTCCGAGAACTCGTACATTGAAACATATGTATGCGACTTGGTGTCTCATATGTTTTGAGCATATGGAGTCACAATCAGGCCAATCCAAGTGATAGTCATTGGAGTGATGTTAAGAACATCCTTAAGTATCTTAGACGAACTAAGGATGCTATCTTATACTATGGAGAAAGAGAACTTGAAGTGACTGGGTTCACTGCTGTGAGTTTCCAAACCGACAAAAATGACTGTAAGTTGTAATAGGGGTACTATATAGTTTGAATAACGGAATAGGAGCTGGAATCTTCCAAGCAAGATACTGTTACCGAATAAACAACAAAAGCGGAATATTGCTGCAGCTGAGGCAGCAATAGAAGCACTTAAGATCTAAATAATCCTATTGGATTAAGAGTAGTTCTGTTAGCAGCTGAGCTAGGCTACAGCACAGGCTAAAAAATTAATGGTCTCATCAACGATCCAAGTATATACTTCAACTATCATCTGATTCGTTCGGATCATACATCGTGGCGATGTGATGATCGAATAAATCGCATCAGATGATATTTGCAAATCCGCTGACGAAAGAAGTTTCTCAGCAGAAGTTTGAGCGACCTGTACATAGTTCAAGTGTAGGACACTTGAGTGATTGGCTATAGGCCAAGTGGGAGATTGTTGGACAATTATGACCTATAGCATCACTATTTGTACAGAACATGGTGTTGTTGTACAAATTAACTATGTGACAAAGGAAATTGCTCTTTTATCATTTGTAATTAGATTACCGTGATATATAAATGATAAAAGTCCATATGATTAATTCCGGATTGATAAGATATTAGACAGTATCAATCCAAGAAGGTTTAATCATTAAAACATCCATAGTCGGAGTATTATCGAGATTGGACATCGATAATGCGGAATAGACTAGTATTGCACTTGTGCGTGTTATGGGAGCATAACGACATAATTCTCATATATTTGGGTATTGGATGCTCATGCAAGTGTAATATGAGGTTGTGTTTACTTATGGTGGTACAGAAACAGCTTCGCTCTGGATAGACCCCTCGGAATTCCATTGGTAGTATGACTATGTGTATATGGAAGTCCGAATCAGAGTAGGTGTATTTGGTCTTAACCTGAGACTTGCACCGCTAATACTTGCGACAATCAATATAATTTGGTTTTGGTCGTCCAGGGCTTTAACAGGTTATATGTACGCCTCTTCTGGTATATTGAGAACCGTAGTGTATTAGGTGTGATGTCAAGATGGAAGTATCACTCCAGTCATTTGGAGATAATGGTCACGTAGGATACATATTGGTGCTCTTATATGCTGCAACTATTGGGATAATATGACTAGGTCATGTTTATCCGATTATAGAGACTAGTTACCAGAGATCCGATATGTGCTTCGTACAGGGCAAACACAATTCCAGCCCCAGGCCTAGCACGTGACATCTGATAATGGATCGCAATACGCAATACTATGTATACTACGCCTGATATAGATCATATATTCCTTTAAGAATATTTCTGGAGAATTGGGTAGACACGGTGCTTTGCTAGAAGCCAACCATGTCTTGTAAATCAGTCAAAACGTAGTACTAGGTACGTACGTTTTCGGATAGTCCGACGACCGAATTTACTACCAACATATCCGGGGATCTCATGGGTCGCTTCCCGAAGATTCACCGATGACGTATGACTCAAACATAATTAATCTAGGATTAATTATTAGAGAGATAAAATTAATCTGGGATTAATTACAGAGATATTTTATCTGGGATATAATATTATTGAAAGAGAGAGAACGATTAATTTGGAATTAATCGATAAAATAATATATTCGATATATTATACGAAATTAGATTTCGACGCGGAATTAAGTTGGATTTTAATTCGGGCGAACGAGTTAATTTAGAATTAATTCGCTAGCGACATGAATAGTAATTTTGCTAGGCATAATTATTTAATTAAATTTGATTTAATTACGTCGCAACGGAAAAATTTGTTAATTCGGAATTAGCGAACCCGAGCCCGGGAGTGTTTGCTGGCCCACTCGCATTTCGAATCAAGTGGGGCCCATAAGTCACATCATGCGTCACATCACTAGTCAACTTTATCACTTTAATGTGATGGAAGTTGTTGGTTGATGGTTGAGTGTGGAACACGCTAAAGTGATGCTTGAAAGACATTTACCATTTATTATTATTTTGGTATTTGACTTTCATTTTTGTGTATTAGATTACACAACACACACAACTTCATCTTCTCCCTCTCTCTCCCTCAACATTCGGCCAAGGGCCATTTTTTCTCTCAAATGTTCTTGGCTTGGCCGAGAACAACAAGAAGCAAAAGGGAAGATTTGTGGCAAATTTTTCCAAGATGCTAGCACATCCAATGGGTCATTCAAAGGTGATATGGAAACCAACTCTTGAGCATGAAATCCATTCACAAAGCTTGGAGCACACAAAGAGGGGTTGACCGAAACTTGGAGCACAAAGTTTGGGCATGACCGAGAGCTTCATCCATGGAGCAAAAGTTTTGTGTTCATCGCATCGTAAAAGCCGATCAAAGTGAGTATTCCGCAAATTTACTTTGATGTATTCACATGTTTTCATTGCTTAATTTGATCTTGGGATAACCTAGAAACCCAACACAGATATCATTAAACCATTTAATCGATAAAAGCACATTATTTATTTCAAAGGTACGTGGTATTGTATCTCGAGTGCAGACCATATTACCATCCATTCGGAACCGGCTATGGAATTTATGTCCGGGTTTCCATTCGATATACCAAGGAAATTAATGTACTCATGAGGTCCATTTGTTTTTAAAACTTTATTTCGCAATTTTTACACTTTTAAACCAATTAATCTTATTAATCCATTTGCATGCATCTCATATTTTTATTTAACTTTTAAATTACATAAAATAAAATTTTATGACTAGAATATCATGCATATCTACATGTTATGGCATGTGAAAATACAAGAGTAGACGCCCTAGGCTATATGACATGTTAATAAACAATTTAAAATATACATATTTCCTAGGTCTAGGCGTCGCGACGCGAACTGGTGGGTGTCGCGACGCCTAGAAGACAAGAAACAAGAATTGCTTCAGGTTTGATTTACGTCGTGACACAAAGTGACTTGCGTCGCGATTCAAACTAGGCAGTAGCCTCCATTATGTTTTACTGGTCGCGTCGCGACGTGCAAATGGGTTGCGTCTAGTTTCCAGGCACTGTAATTTGTAAAATCAAACATATTACAAATTGCATT
>SKCR01051097.1:2500-15000 GCA_019454045.1 Zanthoxylum bungeanum | reverse complement strand
GCAACCCCGAAGCATTTGCCACGAGGCTATTGAAACATTGAGCAAGGCCACGCCAGCACCGCCGGATGCAAAAGCAAAAAAACAATGGACAAATCGAATCGACATTGCGGGGAAATCACGCCATGCCTGGGGAGAGAACCTACAAAACCCTTGCGCACAAGGGGAGCTCAGGCACGCCCGTGGACATGGGGCTCAGCCCCCACGACCAACGAAGTGGCCGCGGACGAGGGACATCACACCATGCCCCCAGGAGCACCTACAACCACCCTCGCGCAGGCAAGGGAAGCTTGGGAGCACCCGAGAGCATGGGGCTCAATCCCCACGACCTTGGCCCAGCAACCAACGAGGAGGCCACAGACGAGGAGGCATCACGCCATGCCCCCAGGAGCACCTACAACCACCCTCGCACAGGCAAGGGAAGCTTCGGAGCGCCCGAGAGCATGGGGCTCAGTCCCCACGACCTTGGCCCAGCAACCAACGAGGCGGCCACAGACGAGGGGGCATCACGCCATGCCCCCAGGAGCACCTACAACCACCCTCGCACAGGCAAGGGAAGCTTCGGAGCGCCCGAGAGCATGGGGCTCAGTCCCCACGACCTTGGCCCAGCAACTAATGAGATGGCCGCAGACAAGGGGGCATCACACCATGCCCCCAGGTGCACCTACCGCCACCCTCGCACAGCGAGCTGTGCAAGGCAAGCTTCGGAACATCCAAGAGCATGGGGCTCAGTCCCCACCCACGTCCTTGGGGGCATCACGCCATGTCCAAGGAACACCTACCACAACCCTTGCACTACGACTTACAAGCTGCGCTGCGCACAAGAGAAGCTTCGGCACACCCATGGCCATGGAGCTCAGTCCCCTCCGGAAAGGCCTCACACCGTGCCTAGTCAAGCCAATGCACCAGCACGCACTTGTGCGCATGCTGTGTGCAGCGGGCTTGTCAGGGCACAAGGATTAGTCCTCCCGTTCCTTCGTCGTCCTTGCCCAAGCACAAAGGCCTCGAACCATGCCCGGGGGCTGCCGCGGCAGTTACCTAGCGCCGGCGCTATAAAGGCGAAAAATGCCGTGCCCGTTGCATAGGTGGTCGCGTTGGCATGCCCAAACATGGTGCTCGGTCTTACCCATTTTTTTAATGACAGGGGAAAAACTGTCATTCCGCAACCCCGGGGGGCCACAGTCGGGTGACTCCGTGCCATGCGCCCCAAGCACTTACCCACGATGCCCACATATGCTTGGGGGTGGGGGACTTCATTCAACATCCGCAGCAACTAGCATGGCTAAACCCCACTAGGGGTGAACCCGTTCCCCCCTAAAGAGGTTTTAAAGACATTACACAAGTGCCACAAGGAAACACACCCTATGCTTGAGCCGTCACACCCCCTTAAAAAATAGTTAATCTTTGAATTTGGGGATGATTGTTTGCATAGGAGTAGAGAAAAATAAAATGGATCCAAAGAAAAAAACCTTCGTTGATTTGGAGGTCGGGTTTATTTATTATGATTTTTCTATTATGAAAAATAGGAAAAATTGGAAGAAAAAATAGAAATATATGTCGGTTGAAGGAGAAAAAATTAGGATAGGTTATAAAATCCCAAAAAGAATTATGGTACGAAAAAAATCGAAATGGCACGGTAAAAAAATGAAATTCATCGGCAACTAGTGTGTGCACCCATGAAACTGTTCACACACGCAAGCACCACCAAGCCAGATTGCCCCCACAGCAAGGCTGTCACTGGGCAACACCCCCATTTTGGGGCCAAAATTTGATTTTCTTGTTTGGGGCTTATTTTTTACACGTGGGTAGATAAAAATGAAAGGATGTGTGTGAAAGAAAGCGAAATTCGATTCGTAGTCCTGAAAAATAAATTTTTATTTTGTAAGTAATAAAAGTTTAGAACTTACCAAAAAATATTAAAAAGGTCCGGAACGAGGTGAAACTTTGTTGATGGGTTTCTAAAATCCCAAAATGAATTATGGTACGAAAAAAATTGAAATGGCACGGTAAAAAAAAATGAAATCATCGGCAACTAGTGTGTGCACCGCACACCAGCAAGCACCACCAAGCCAGATTGCCCCCAACAGCAAGGCTATCACTGGGAAACACCCCCATTTTGGGGCCAAAATTTGATATTCGTGTTTGGGGCTGATTTTTTACACGTGGGTAGATAAAAATAAATGTAGGGTGTGAAAGAAACCGAAACTCGATTCGGAGTCCCGAAAAATAAAATTTTATTTTATAAGTAATAAAAATTTAGAAATTACGAAAAAATATAAAAAGGTCTAGAACGAGGTGAAACTTTGTGGATGGGTTTCAAAAATCCCAAAATGAATTATGGTCCGAAAAAAATCGAAATGGCACGGTAAAAAAATGAAATTCATCGGCAACTAGTGTGTGCACCCATGAAACTGTGCACACCAGCAAGCACCACCAAGCCAGATTGCCCCCACAGCAAGGCTATCACTGGGCAACACCCCCATTTTGGGGCCAAAATTTGATTTTCGTGTTTGGGGCTGATTTTTTACACGTGGGTAGATAAAAATGAAAGGATGTGTGTGAAAGAAAGCGAAACTCGATTCAGAGTCCCGAAAAATAAATTTTTATTTTATAAGTAATAAAAGTTTAGAAATACGAAAAAAATATTAAAAAGGTCCGGAATGAGGTGAAACTTTGTTGATGGGTTTTTAAAATCCCAAAATGAATTATGAAATCAAAATCCGAAATGGCACGGTAATAAAATGAAATTCATCTGTAATCATTGTTTTTCCCGAAACTATGCCCACAGCCAAGCCAAATTCTGCCCACAAATAACCTCCGTTGGGCTGAAAATGGGCATGATTAGCCTCTCTTAGGCGTGAAACTAGACATGATTAGCCTCTGTTGGGCGTTACAATGGCTAACGCATGGCATGACAAGGCATTTGGCCTCCGTCAAGCCTATTTTTCCCACGAATTAACCTCCGTTGTGCGTGACAATGGCTAACGCATGGCATGACAAGGCATATGGCCTCTGTCAAGCCTATTTTTCCCACGAATTAACCTCCGTTGTGCGTGACAATGGCTAACGCAGGGCATGATAAGGCATGTGGCCTCCTTCAAGCCTACTTTTGTTCACGAATTAACCTCCATTGGGGGTGATAATGGCTAACGCGGGGTATGTTCCCTACGTCAAGCCTGTTTAGCCCACAAATTAACCTCCATTGGGCGTGACACTGGCTAACGCAGATCATGATGACAAGGCATGACGCCTCCGTCAGGCCTATTTTTCCCAAGAATTAACCTCCATTGTGCGTGACAATGGCTAACGCAGGGCACGACAAACCATGTCCATGGAAAAGGCAGGCACAAGCAAGACAAGGCAAAGCGACGAAAGCCAAGTGAAGCCATGGCCCAGGCCACGCAAGGGCAAAACACGCAAAAGCAAGGCAACGCAAGCCAGCAGTGGCCTTGTGCAAGGTCCAAACACGAGCAAGCAAGCCAAGGCCAAGCTATGGCTAAGGCTAAGGCTAAGGCCAACGCACGCTCAAGGCAATGCGAAGGCCACGCAAGGGCATGACAATGCACGCGCAAGCAAGGCAATGCGACAAAAGCCAAGTGAAGCCATGGCCAAGTCGATGCAAGGTCCAAACACGCGCAAGCAAGCCAAGTGTAGGCACTGCATTTTTGCATGTAAGTCCCGATGATGAGTCTCGTATGGAGACACTACCTCTTTGATTGTGAAAGCCGCGGGAAACAGACGTCGGAATGGGAAAGTTGGAAATTAGCATTCGGACGGATTTAACTCGCTTGTTTCACTTCGGGTTCGCTTGTTGGACCTCTGTTTTAAAACACACCAAGCCCAATCCAAAATAATTAAAACATTTAAAATACATGTCACAAATTAAAACCAATTAAATTGAAATTAAACACAAATTAAAACCCATTAATCACATCTCACAAATTAAATAATTAAAACCTTTAAAATACATGTCACAATTTAAATTAAATTAAATTAAATAACTAATTGAAATGAAATTAAATTAAAACCAATTAAATTGAATTAAAGCAAATTAAATTTAAAATTAAATTAAACCTAATTCCAAAATTAAATAATCACTCACCTAATTTAAATAATTCATTGCCTTAAATAATTAAATTAAATTAAATTATAATCAAACTAAATTCACGTATAAATTAATTGATTTTGTTTTCTATTAAAGCCATGCATAACCCTAATTCCCCTACCCTCTCACTATAAAAATAACACAAACTAAACCCTAAGACTGGCTGGCTCATTATCACGGCAAAGACACTAACCGAAACCCTAAAATACTTTCTCTTCCTCTCTCTCCTGCCCACACGCTCAGCTCTCTCTCATCTCATTCACGCTGTAAGCAACACTCACCCCTGAAAAATAAAACACACTCACAGCCGGCACACCCCTTCACGCATTAACACGCCACTTAGCCACATTCACACCCCTTCACGTATCAACACGCCACATAGCCCACCTTCACCTCGCCTTTGCATCGCCCCACTCACGCCATCTACACTCACCAGCCCCTTTTACGTGTTAGCCTTCAGGACACCCACACTTCACAGCCCCACGCCACATAACACCCTCAACACAACACGTCCTCAGAGCCCCCCCATTCACGCATCACCCTTCAACACGTCAACAGCCCCTTGCCTCTTTGCTCCACTCAGCCAATTCACTTCATCATCCCCCTAATCACGTAACAACACTCACTCTATACACAATTCACACAATCTGCCCTTACCTTCAACGTGACAAACCCTTCACAAAAGCCAAATTAAGGACACATCAAGAGCCCCTCAACGTGAAGTCTCATTGCCACAAAAACTCGCCACCTAGCTTCACGCCTGTAGACCACACCGAGCAACCACAACCTTCCTTCCCACAAAGCTGCACACACCTGCCCACTACCCTTCGACAATTCCGCACCTGAACAGTCCACGCAAACTGCCTTCCTGCATGCATAAATTGCCAAGAATCTGCTCCAGAATAGTCCCCGAATTAACCCAAAATAGTCCCAAAACAGCCCCTTAAACCCTTAAAACAGTGACCAAAAAATATAACAAAAACAGCAGCGAAACAGAGTAAAAAACAGCAACCCGAACAGCAAAACAGCGAGGAAAGACGTTGAGTGAGTGAACCAAAAGAGTTGCAGATCATTCACCCTTCCAACGGACGTGTAACGCCCTTTCGTGAGACAACAAAAGAGGTTAGACCTGAGGGCACCCTTTTTATTTATTATCTTTCTTTTATTTTGTTTATTTTAAAAATATTATCGCATGAGAGTCGTTTGAAGCATGATATGATTGTTGGATGAGCGGAATATGTGTTCCCTTTTGTGGTATATAGGATGGAAACCCGGACGTAAATTCCGTAGCCGAATCCGAATGGACGGTAGTGCGGTTTGTACTCGGTATACAATGCCACGTACCACTTAAGAGACGCGTATTTCATCTCATCCAAACTTGTGTGTGAGCATGTTGTAGTTCGTAGGTTATTTATTTGTTATTAAAGCATGATTTAGCTTAGTTAGTTGTTTATTTCTAAGCATGATTAGTTATTCGTTTTGCATTTGGAATTTGCATTAAGTTTATGTTATTGATTGCATTTCGCATTAAATAATTGAAATATGTTCATGAGATTGACGTGTGTTGTCGTGTTTTATGATGACTTACTTTCCAAGCATGCAAACTTAGACATAGGATTTATCTTTATGAGCATGAACTAGATATAGGTTGTTCTTGAGCATGTTGCGTAGATTCGGTTAAGATATTACACCAATCACATCTTTACAAGTGACATAAGTAAGGGACCATTCCGAACCCAACAGGTTTGAGGTCTTCCCTTGCGAGGGGTGAGTGCGGCCTTAAATCTTTGTCCCGGTTCACACCGGTGGCGACTCCATTATTCTCTGGTTTAGTTCCCCGCGGACTACTTCGTACTCCCAACTAGGCCGCGAGCCTAGAACAGCATGCGTCGCCCAGTTTCTGTGTCCCACAGTCTGGCGACTCCACTGGGGACAGAAAATTGGCCCCGAAATAATGTCTTGTAATGTTTTGATTTGTGCTTTAATCAACCGTGTCTACAGTGGGTTGAATGGGTTTAGTTAAAGGCATTGTCAGCGAGAGCCTTTGTCCGCACTCCAGTAAACCGACATGAAAACCTTAGTCGTAGCACTAATAGAAATTATTTGTTTTATATTTGTGTTTTGGACCGTCGTCATTTGGATCTAGTTGGACCACTTGTCAAAAAGATGTGAACTTGTTGGGCCATTTAAACTGGGACAGTTCGTGTCCTTTGACAATTGGGCCAAAAGCTTCTAAAATGCCGATGGGCCATTTTATGTTTGGGCCTCTTATCATTTGAAGTTGTTTAGCCATGTTATCGCAAAGTGTAAACCTGTTGGGCCTTTTCAACTGGGACAAGTTTGCACCGCGCAATAGTATGATTGAATACTTTAAAATGATAATGGGCCAACTAGTGTAAAAATTCTTAAATGGGCTTATATATTACATACATTGCACGTATCCCATACATCTCATGCATACCCGTATCATGTTAACCATGTGTCTTAAAAGCCATCATGGATAGCGAGGAAAAGGAAATCGAGAAACAGAAAACCTTGCGGCAAAGATAGAAAGACCATTGGGGGGCCTTAAAAAAAAGAAAAAAGAAAAAAAAAAGAAAAAAGAAAAAAAAAGAGAAAAAAAAAATTAAAAGAAAAAAGAGAGAAAGAAAAAAGAGTTGTTTGTTTTCAGTCTTTGATAGTTAGACATAAGTCCGATGATGAAATTGATTACTTTATGAAGGAATCTTAGTAACGATAAACTCTTGATGTGCTTTTATCTGATGCTTTGAATTGTTGATCTATGCTAGACTCGTAAGAACTTCACTATAGGTTCTTAGCGGTGAAAACCTGAGTAGTTAGCAAGGTGACTAGTTGAAGAAATTGCGGGTCGATGAATGACCGTTTGCTTAGATGTCTATCCTGACTTGCTTGTGTTATGATGTGTGGTATGGTTGAAAAAAAAAAAAGTCTCTAAGGAAAAATTTTGAACCACCTATAACCGATAAGCGTGAAGCTACCCATGGGCGAGTATTATGACCACCATGAGGATAAATGCTACCTTAAAGGGTAGGTGTGTTGAAAAAAGAGAAAGAAAAAAAAAAGAAAAAAAAGTTAAAAAAAAAAAGAGAGAAATAGACAATGAGAAAGAAAACCATACCACATTGAGCACAGAAAAGCAACTGCAGGCATAACTGAGACATCTAGGCTGGTTTGACCCATCGATCCCGATTTTTGAAACGAAATCATTGAGTTAGCTTACCTTAGGAATCAAGCTGTAAAAGAACCTTTGCACACACACACTTTGAGTCTGGCTTAGATCAGTTATTCAATGACTTGGATTTGAGTTGCATCGAATGTTTTGAAGGTTCTCTGGTTTCATTACTGGGCATTCCTTGAGGACGATAATATGTATAACTATTGGGACTATTTCGTAGCATGTAATATAGTATGATGATATGGAAGGCCCCACCATGTGGTTCATCTTGACCAAGTACAAACAGCGGAGAGCAGAAAGGTAAACCAAGACTGGGGGCGACCAGTCTCCCACATCGTGAATCAGGGACATAACAAGATAGTGAGCCATGAGACCAGAGAGACGGCCGAGCAATCACCTGGAGAACTGGCGGAAAACCTAACCCAACGAGATAGGAAATTCATCCATGCATGCATGCATACATGTAACGCACTTGCATTCTTTTTGTGTTTTGTTTCTTTGTATTCACAGGTTTCAACGGAGAAAAAAAGAAAGCGGCAAATGCAAGCCAACCAGAAGCAGCAACAATACAATGTCATCAGTCTCATAAATGAATCAGAATCAGTATAAGTCTCAGAAAAGAATCAGACTCAGTATCAGTTTGGGGCGAGGGCCACATCACTCTGGGGGTGAGGCCCACATCGTTATCAGAATCAGTCTTGTCGGGTATGGCACCCTGGGGGCGAGGCCCACATCATTATCAGTATCAGTGTTGCCAGGTATGGCACTCAGGGGGCGAGGCCCACATTAGTTTAGTATCAGTCTTGCAGGGTATGACACTTTGGGGGCGAGGCCCACATCGTTATCAGAATCAGTCTTGTCGGGTATGGCACTCTAGGGACAATGCCCAGACCTTTATCAAAATTTGTCTTGCCGGGTATGGCACTCTGGGGGCGAAGCCCACATTAGTTCAGAATCTATCTGGCCGAGTATGGCACTCTGAGGGCGAGGCCCACTTTAGTTCAGTATCAGTTTTACCGAGAATGGTAATCCGAGAATGGAGTAAGGTCTGAGGATGAACAAAACGAGAATGGTAATCGGAGAATTGAGCGGTGTTTGAGAATGGACAAGCCGAGAATGGCAATCCGAGAATGGAGCAGAGTTCGAGAATGAAAAAGCCGAGAATGACGATCCGAGAATGGAGCATAGTTCGAGAATGAACAAGTCGGGAATGGCACTCCGAGAATGGAAACACAGTTCGGGAATGAACAAGCCGGGAATGGCACTCCAAGAATGAAAACACAGTTCGGGAATGAACAAGCCGGGAATGGCACTCCAAGAATGGAAACACAGTTTAGGAATGAACAAGTCGAGAATGGAAATCCGAGAATGGATCAAGCTTCGGGAATGAACAAGCCAAGAATGGCACTCCGAGAATGGAAACACAGTTTGGGAATGAACAAGCCGGGAGTCTTGCCAGGTATGGCACTCCGGGTACGGAGACATCAGTATCAGTTTTGCCAGGTATGACACTCCGGGTATGGAGACACTTCAGTATTAGTATCAGTTTGGGGTCGAGGCCCAAATCAGTATCAGTATCAACTTGGGGCGAGGCCCATATCCGTTTGGGGTGAGTCCCACATCTGTATCGGTCCGGGGGCGAGGCCCATATCAGTATCAGCTTGGGGGTGAGTCCCACAATTCAGTATCAGTTCTGCCGGGTATGGCACTCCGGGTATGGAGATATTACAGCGACGCCTTGGGTATGAGGTTTAGCACGCCAGGTACGGCACTCCGGGTATGGAGATATCACAACGACGCCTTGGGTATGAGGTTTAGCACGCCAGGTACAGCACTCTGGGTATGGAGATATGACAGCGACGCCTTGGGTATGAGGTTTAGCACGCCAGGTACGGCACTCTGGGTATGGAGATATTACAGGGATGCCTTGGGTATGAGGTTTAGCACGCCAGGTACGGCACTCCGGGTATGGAGATATCACAGCGACGCCTTGGGTATGAGGTTTAGCACGCCAGGTACGGCTCTCCGGGTATGGAGATATCACAGCGACGCCTTGGGTATGAGGTTTAGCACGCCAAGTACGGCTCTCCGGGTATGGAGATATTACAGCGATGCCTTGGGTATGAGGTTTAGCAAGCCAGGTACGACACTCCGGGTATGGAGATACATCATCAGTTCTGTCAGGTATGACACTCCGGGTATGGAGATACAACATCAGTTCTGCCAGGTATGGCACTCCGGGTATGGAGATATAGCATCAGTTCTGCCGATATGACACTCTGGGTATGGAGACATCAGTATCAGTTTTACCAGGTATGGCACTCCGGGTATAGAGACATCAGCATCAGTTTCAGGGATGAGTCCCAGGGCCGAGGCCTACATCAGAATCAGTATTAGTTTCGGGGATGAGTCACAGGGTTGATACCCACATCATTAGCAGTTTTGGGGATGTGTCCCAGGGTTGAGGCCCACATCATCATCAGCAGTTTGGGGATGCGTCCCAGGGTTGAGGCCCAATTTATCATCAGCAGTTTGGGGATGAGTCCCAGGGCCGAGGGCCCACTGTATCATCGGTTGTAGTTCCGGGTCGAGGTGACCAGGGTCGAGGTGCCCACTACATCATCAGTTCGAGGGCGAGGTCCCTATTGTCAGCGGTGTTGGGTCGAGGTGCCCAGGGTCGAGGTGCCCCCGTTGTCGGTTGTAGTTCCGGGTCGAGGTGACCAGGGTCGAGGTGCCCACTACATCATCAGTTCGAGGGTGAGGTCCCTATTGTCAGCGGTGTTGGGTCGAGGTGCCCAGGGTCGAGGTGCCCCCATTGTCAGTTGTAGTTTCGGGTCGAGGTGCCCAGGGTTGAGGTGCCCAGGGTCGAGGTACCCCCGTTGTCGGTTGTAGTTCCGGGTCGAGGTGCCCACTACATCATCAGTTCCAGGGCGAGGTCCCTATTGTCAGCGGTATTGGGTCGAGGTGCCCATGGTCGAGGTGCCCCCGTTGTCGGTTGCAGTTTCGGGAAGCGTCCCAGGGTCGAGGGCCCACTACATCATAAGTTTTAGTTCCGGGATGCGTCCCAGGGTCGAGGACCCACTACATCATCAGTTTGAGGGTGAGGCCCACTTTGTCAGTGGTATTGGGTCGAGGTGCCCCGTTGTCAGTTGCAGTTCCGGGATGCATCCCAGGGTCGAGGGCCCACTGCATCATCAGTTGTAGTTCCGAGATGCGTCCCAGGGTTGAGGACCCACTACATCATCAGCTTATGGGCGAGGCCCACTTTGTCAGCGGTATTGGGTCGAGGTGCCCAAGGTCGAAGTACCCCCCGTTGTCGGTTGCAGTTCCGAGATGCGTCACAGGGTCGAGGGCCCACTGCATCATCAGCACGGTTCACATTCGGTGGCGAAACCCTAGAAGACCTCACGCCACTCTCTTTCAACCAGACCTCACGCCTCTCCATTCACAAAATCAACTCACACGGCACACCTCTCATCAACTCACACGGCACACACATATCAACCACTCACTGCCTCACCCTTCTCACACTTCACGCAATCCAGCAAGCCACATTCAGCCCCTCACCGAAGACAGCACACCACAACAACCCTTCACACATAAGCCTGAAAGGACCGCATCGAGTCCTTCACATAGCCATCTACCCTCACTGACGCACAGCCTTAACGCCACTGCCAGCTCTTAACCCTCCACGAAACCAGCCTGCCTGCTCCACGCCATCACCCTAACGCCACCTGCTCACCTTAACAAACCACGCAAAGCAAAACCCTCATCATCTCAAACTTCATTCTCTCTCACGTAAACCTTAGCCCACTAACGTTGAAACCCCCCATGCACCACGCCACCTGTCTTCACAAACCCACTCAAAATAAACAAACAAACCCTTCACGCCATTAGCCAAGCCTCGCCACAACCCTCCTCACGTAAGCCACCAAACCTAATAAATACATCCCACATCGATGAATCATCAACACACAGCCCAAATTTCCTTCCTAAAATCGCCACAAATCAGCCAACCTTAACTGCCTAAATTCCATATCCCCTTGCCTCTCCTCAAGCCTTCACGTACAGCCCAGTCCACTGCCGCAAATAGTCTCATATATTGCTTCTAATTACTTCCTGAAACAGCCATAAACCGCACCTCTTTTCATCACAAACAGTCCCGAATTCACACTGCCTGAATATCGTGAAACACCCCCAAAACATCACAAAAATCCCCTAAAACCTCACCAAAAACAACAGCCCTTTAGCCCTTAAAAATGCCCAAACAGTCCCCTAAAACAACCAAAACAGTGGCATGAAATACAACAGCAAAACAGCAGCGAAACGGAGTAAAAAACAGCAGCCCGAATAGCAAAACAGCGAGGAAAGACATTGAGTTAGTGAACCAAAAGAGTTGCGGAACATTCACCCTTCCAACGGACGTGTAACGCCCTTTCTTAAGACGAAAAAAATGGTTAGACCTGAGGGCACCCTTTTATTTATTATCTTTCGTTTATTTTATTTATTTTAGAAATATTATCGCATGAGAGTCGTGTGGCTGGTGTGATTGGTTGGATGAGCGGAATATGTGTTCCCTTTTGTGGTATATAGAATGGAAACCCGGACGTAAATTCCGTAGTAGAATCCGAATGGACGGTAGTGTGGTTGTACTCAGGATACAACGCCACGTACCACTTAAAAGACACGTATTTCGTCTCATCCAAACTTGTGTTTGAGCATGTCGTAGTTCGTAGGTTATTTATTTGTTATTAAAGCATGATTAGGTTGTTAGCATGTTATTTATCTTAACCATGATTTAGTCGATTGAAAGTTATTTCTTTATGCATGATTAGGTTGTTTTCACATTAGGGATTTAATTTATATTTATGCTTAGATTCTTATTTATTTTCCATATTAGATACTGAGCATGCTTGTGTGATGATTGTATGTTATTGCGTGTTTGCCGTTATGACAACTTACTTTGAAGTATGCGAACTTAGATATAGGTTCTCATTGTTATTATTATGCATGCGGACTTAGGCGTAGAATACCCTTGAGCATGAATGTTGAATAGATTCGGTTAGTTTATTGCACAAATCATATCATCACAAGTGGCATAAGTAAGGGACCATTCTGAACCCAACGGTTTGAGGTCTTCCCTTGCGAGGGGTGAGTGCGGCCTTAAATCACATTTTCCCGGTTCACACCGGGGGGCGACTC
>SKCR01051096.1:0-37898 GCA_019454045.1 Zanthoxylum bungeanum | reverse complement strand
GCTCGAACACCCCGATTATGCAGGGAAAAAAAAATGGGGGTAACTACAATAACTGAATTTCGGTTGACTTAACTGGTAATTTTTTTCTTAGATTATAATGATGCATAGGCTTGAAATCCGACGGGGAACAGAGGCAACTCTAATAATGATTATTGTTTTCTATAAAGAAATTGATAATTGTTTCGATTAAAATACTAAGAAACGGGGGGACTCATTTGATAATAAACATTTCATTAATTGATTAAATGGAAGGCGCAGGTGCGATACTTTGACTGGTCTTGTCGATTTCAAAACTTTACATGCGCAGCCGCGCAGGTTAATTACCGGTCAATTAAATGACTCCTAAGTTACTGTTACTTTCTTCTGTTTTTTATTAACGGAAATACCTGGAACCACTAACGGCATCTATTTTGTTAACTGAAAAATTCTTTTATGATCTAATCTAACGGTCAAGATCTGTTACTCTTGAATTAATGAGTTTTATTTGATAATTGCATATTAACTTTTTCAACAAGTAAAGCTCAAATTACAAAAAAAAAAAATCCGATTTTGATAAATACTATAATAGTTAGATTTAGTTTTTATTTTTAAAAATATTCGTATCCCGATTTAATTTATGGTATATTAAGAGAATAAAATAATTGGTGCTTAAAAAAATTGAATTGCAAACTTTATATTAGCAATGTGAGATATAAAACGTGATATTATTATATATTAACTTCAATAATGTTATGTTGGTAAAATTGTGTCAATCAATTTATGATGCATGTTAAGTAATAATTGATTTTTGTATATTTTTATTAATGTGTTAATTATATACGTTTCAATCGATAGACGATTATGCAAAATATATATATACTGACAATTGTCATGTTAGATTTTGACCATGTTAATTGGAAGATTAATTACTACCGTATCACTTTCAGTTTTCATTATAACGTTATAATTCATGAAATAATCAATCATCCTTAACGGTTGTGTAATAATTTATTTAATTACAATTAGATCATACTTATTTACTCCATTTAATTTGTTGAAATCCGTTTTCTTATATTTTTTATTTGTTATGAACATGTGTATTATAGTGGTGATGAAATGCGGAAAGATATCCCAATGAGTGTGATTTGATGGCATATGTCTTTAAATTGGTTGTTCAAGTCTTAAGTTTGAATTCAGAGGGTACACTTACCGTAAGAGTCTATAGTAATCTAGAATTTTACACGCTCTGCTTGAGATGAGGTCGGATGGTTTGGTGCTGAGATTTCCAACAATTCCAAAAAAATGCGTAAAGATTACGTCGGCGAGTTAGGAACTGATAAAAAATAAAGCTAAAGTAAATAGGAAAGGCAAAAGTAGAAAAATAAATGCTATACTGTTTTATAAATTAATAATATTGGGATCATGAAATTTTATTAATTTAAAAAATGTATTAATTAATCGATAAATTAATAATCATCGAATATAAATTTAAATACATAAAAAAATAATTATATGTATATCACTAATATAATATATCATATTTCATGAATTAATTTAAAAAGAAAATTCATTGTACGTATTTGATTAAATAGCCTCAATGAACTTAAACGAAGCAACTTCTGAAGAATACATTCATGAGATAGAAACATTAGTAATGAGCTCAGTTACCGCAATAACATTGATGTCAATCACCCGTTGGATTCCGGGTGTAAATGATGAATGCTCATAGATCCAAAGCTTAGAAGAAATTGTAGCTAGTGTTATTGAAAATTCTATTGAGGATGAAGCTGAGAATGATTTAGTACATTTGGAACCAATCACGCGAAAGGAATCACTTATAGTGGCAACAGCTCTTTAATTATTATTATTATTATTATTATTATTTTTACAATTCAAGAAGATGATACCAGAGCTTATAAGTGCAATCAAAAAAGCTAGTGATGAAATCCACTTAAATTTAAATTTCAATAAAAAAAAAAGAAAATAACAACAATATATTCATATTTTACTAAATTGACCTAGTTATGTTTGTAATTTTAGAGAATTATTAATTTATGATATTGACTGGATTATAAATTTATATAAAAGTCTTGCTAAAAATTATTATCTTATTAATTTATCAAAATTACTAATTTTGTAAATTGACCCAAGTTGTGACACAAAAAAATATTATTTTTGAGAGATGATTAATTTATCCGCTATTAACTTATAAAGATTTAACTATACTTGTATTCAATAACATTAGTGGCTATATATATATAAAATAAGGAAATTACTCCTTATAATAAGGAAATTACTCCTCCCCTCCCTGCCACTCCCCTCACTCCTCAAACAAAAATAGGATACTAACTGCCCCAGAGTACAGCTAGAATTTTGCATTTTAAATGAATTATGTTAAAGCATATACTAAAATCCATGAGAAAAATTTACCAACATTAAAAGATCTTATTTAGTTTCATCTGTACATCAAACGGCATATATTTTTGTCTTCTCATTAATTTTTAATATAAAAAAGATATATTCAAACCAATAGATATTTTTTCCTAATTATTTGAAAGTAAATATGCAACAAATTTGAGTCACACCATAACTGAGGTACTTAAACAAGTCAAAACAGATTTATAATATAATATTTTAAAATAAAATAAAACCTAAACTCTTGATAGCCGCTTGGTGCTATTTTTTATCTCCTTTTTGTTGGAGGATGATTAACAAAAAACAAAAGCTTGGGAAATTTTTGACAAGTTCTCTCTTTTTCTATTATTATCTACTTTCAACTATCAGCTAATGTTATAAATTAAAAAGGTAAAGACACCTATAAACTCTTAAATTCTATCTTAAGTGCTCGTGACTATACATCAGGCATGTATGAAATCATTTGGAGTCAATTTCATATGCTTACAAAGCTTAAAGTGGTGAGAATAAACTTGATTGATCAGATGAATCTAAGTGGGTTAGAAAAAGCACCTAGTCAATTGGCTTCCTCTTCCTTCCGAGAACTGAAGCCCTCTGAAATCTGGGGCCACCAATTCGCCACTTCTTAAAGGCTGCCATGGAGGATTGTGCCGCGTCATACACTACAGGAAGCGCAATCACTTCGTCATAATTTCAGAAACATATGAGACATAATATTGGAAGATGTATGCTTAAATGAGTAAAGGGAAACTCACAGTCGGTTTCTTCTTTTGTTAACACTGCCTGGAATTTGGAAGCCGCTGTATATGCTGCAGTGTGTGCCTTAGTCAGGATTTCCTTGTACCTCATCTGAAATGTAGATAAGAGCATTTTTCCTATGGTGCGATCGCCAACTCTGTCCATCAAAAGCTAGTTAATTAATAAGGGCTCACTCTTAATGACTAGCACGAACTAAAGTTTTAACAGCAATAGTTGCAACTAAATCTAATCATCAATTGTGCTATGGAAACTGTGGAAACTGAAGCACCCACCTATAGAAATATGTTACTTCAGATATAAAAATACAGCAACTGGGCTCTACCTGACTAAGATGTTCCTAACAAACACTATCTGTGACAGGTAAAAAGATGTAACTAACTACCAGAATTCTTAGCTCACAAGTTTTGGACATAAATATGACCACAATGAATTTAAGCATAGCAAAGTTTTGATTCTAAAGAAGGATCGCCATTTATTGCTACACAGTATTGAAATATGTCAAGAGAAAAGAGAGAGATTGTTATTTGCTTTTCTATGAGTAAACCAAACCAAACAACTTTTTTTTACATGGATCCTTTGACGCCATTCTGCTCTATCCAAAATCATTGTTTCATTAAGCACGATAAAATATTTGATTTTCTATGAATGACTACTAATTGTATCTTAATACATATAACATTCCACCGTAAATTTGAGCAAAGTACAAAACCAAAACTAGGTAAAATTTAATGGGTTGCATGAAATTATGTCTCGGATAAAAAAAAAGAGTCGCATCCAAATGGAATTAAAATTTGGCCCGAAACAAAGTGAAATAGAAAGCTCATTAACCAATTGAATGGTTCTAGTGATGGTTCTCTCTCTCTAAGAGGCAAAAAATATCAGCGGATATCTGTAAGTTTGACTTTTATTTCACTTGTCCATCAAAAATTTGGCCCGAACAAATTGAATGGTTCTAGTGATGGTGCGACGCGAATCAACCAGAAACGTGCCCTGAGTTTTGCCGTGCGCGTTGCGACGCACAAGTCTTTCGCGTCGCGACGCAACTTGCACCAGAAGCAGTCCTGGGAAATTTCCCAGATCGCATCGCGACGTTGAGCTTTCTGCGTCGCGACGCAAGGCCAATTTCAGGCCTAAATCTTCATCCTCTCCTACCCAATTTGCTCCATATATCCCCCAAGAATCACACAAGTAGAAATTCTCAATTAAACATTCTATAACATCATTTTATCATTTCAAATACTCTTAATCTCTTTATTCACATTTCTTCATCTACCCTTTATGATTTCCACAAATTGTACACTTAACCCTACCATCAACTTTTCTTCATGACCACTACCAATACATAACCCCTAACATGCCACTAATGCCAACATATACTCAATTCATCAAAATTCTACAATATCCAATTTGGGTCAAGTTGGTCTTACCTCTTCTTGCTTGATTTTGTCCATCCTCCAAGTCTTTTATGGTTGACCATGATCTTCCATGCTTCACCCTCTCTCATTTTCTCTCTTCTCCTTCTCTTCTTCTCTTATTCTTTTCTTTTTTCTCTCCTCCCTTCTACGTTTTTCATGTTCTTTCTTCTCTAAACTTTGTGAAATGGTAAATATTAACCCATTTTTATACTTGGACTTGTTTGAAATTGGTAAAGGTAGAGAAAAGTTTGGAAATTGGTGGAAACTTTGAGACTTTTCTAGAATAGCCCCCCAAGTACTATTCATCCGAATTTTGCTCTGCATTTTCGACTCGTTTCTGGTCCGAATTTAGAAAAATGTTCAACGCGAAAATCGTAGATCTCAGTCTCAGCTTTCCAACGATATAAAATTCATAAAAATCGGAGTTCGTATGAAAACGTTACGGCAAGGCTTAAAAGAAATATGCAGCGGTCAAAATCTTTTTTTGAAACAAATGATACTCAGCAAGGCTTTTAACCAAATGTCTTTTATGCAAAAAAATAAAAGAAAAATAATCAAATCAATTATACTCAGAGAAAGCAATGAAACAAGAAATAATGGTGGTCAAAATCACTTTTTTCAGGATATTTTGCACATGGCATGTAGATTCCTATTTCCCCTCTACAATCACCATTGAATCTGCTAAAAGCAACTTAATGAAGGGACTTATAAGGTAAATGAACAGAATTCATATTAAGGACTAAGAAGATAAGGACAGATTATCCGCTTCAGAGTATGCATGTAGTACATGCACAGAAGTTAGAGAGGGAATAGAGACTCACATTGGCGCCATCTTACATCCAAATTCATAGAAATATGGACACCGAGATCTCAGATCCACATTTGCAGCATCAGCCTGGATTTCCCGTCTTGTTCTGGTGTTAGAAAACATAAACATAACCAGAGAAGTAAACAAATAATCACATGCAGGCTAATCTTGTAAGATAGATAAAGCAATCTTCATTCATTTATTATTCATATGACAGTTAAGCATGAATTCACAACCATAACAACTTGGTTAGAACAGGAGAATTTAGTCGCTAAAACAATGGATGGGAGAATAAAAGAAACCCAATCAGTTCTGAACAAATTCCCCAATCTTGCTATATACTATGAGAAATAAAAATTACTATGATAATTACTTTTGGTTGAAACAAGTGGGAACACTGATCAATACAGCTTGCCTCAGATATAACTCCTGAGAAAGCCAGAATGGCAGCTCCACTTTTGCACCTTCATCGACCTGAGAACACAACCAAAAAGAAATATATGAGAAGGCAGTCACAGAATATCCACCTACACGGCTCTTCCAAAATCAAGATCCTTTTGGAACTCACACAGTCTTTTTCAGCACTGGGATCAACTTTTACTCCATTTGCTGACTTATGGAACACAACCGGAACAAGCTGTCAAAAAAACATCACCATTTCCTATTAGAATTGGGCAATTTTAGAGTCGAATTGAAGACTATGGAAAGTATGCAGACAAAATTATTAACCTCTTCCTCTATAAGAATTTCATCAATGTCAAAGTATCTTCCATTTTTTGAAGACGTGTCATTCATTGTTTCTGTTTCAAGACCTGTGAAGATATAATAGATAGATCTAATTTTAGTTCCAGAGAATGAACGATTCAGATTCTTCCAAAACTCAGCTTCAAGTGACCATTAGATCCAAATTCAACTTCGAATCCATTATTTGTGAATCCAAATAAAACATCAAAATAAAAATTTTAAAAACGTCTAGAATTTCCAAAGAAAGAGCAAATCATTTAACCTAATTACAGTTAAAAAGTTCGTAATTAAGTTCAATTTTCATGTATTAAACAAAAATTGCAAAGGAACAGCTTGTTTTTGAGAAACCCTAGAGTAAGGAATTAAAATTAATTGCTATTCGAGATTGCGATGAAAAAAGAATTAAAAAAATTAAATAGGAACTGAGGATCGAAACTAAGAAATAAATTAATATTACTACCTGAATTGTTTCTTCTTCTTGTTTGATTAGCTCTAGCTCTTTAGACTCCAGTGTCCGGCGAGGGAAAATTTGAGCTCTGAAAAAGGAGGGAAACTCAAAAATGGTAAATATCAGGATTGATTTATATGTTTGTCTGAAGTAGTGTTTGTTTTGGTGTTAGCGAATTATAACCGTTCAAGTTTATGATCAGCGATCTAGTTAGAAAGTGAACGGTCACAGATTGAAGCCGGCAGTGTCGTTATGATTCTTTTCGGAAAACGGCAGCGTTTAGGCTTTTCCAAAATCTGACTAGCTGGTTTTTTTAATATAAATTTTCAAAACTATGCATTATTTTAGGAAAAAATTTGTTTTCGTAAATTTCCAATTTTATTATTTCTTAAATAGAAAATAACAAGCAGGCGTCTCTTTTTTCGAGCTATGTATATTTAGAATAACACAAATTATAAAAAATGAATAATTTGTTATCTAATACATATAATCATGTAAAGTGTTGTGGAAAAAATAAATTATAATAAAGTAGAGAAGCTTGAATTGAGGATCAATTGTCTTAAACTCTGTATAGGAAACAAATATAATTAAAAACTTGTAGGTTATCTCGTTTCTAGACTTTTTTTTAAGGTTAAGGATATTCATTAAGAATGATAATGAAAATAATTGATGTTAGAATGAAAATCTTCCTTCCAAAACCCGTTCAAAATACTATTACATGTAAATTTTGCTAATCTATGTGCAGTAACATTACAAATAGACCTGGCCAAGGTTCCGGTTCGGAATCGGAACCGAACCGGTTGGAACCGGACAGTTCCGGTTTCGGAACCGAACCGGAACCTAACCGATTCGGTTAGGGTTCTTACCCTAACCGGTTCGGTTAGGGTTCTTACCCTAACCGAATCGGTTGGAACCGATTTGAATTTATATAATAATTTTTTTTTTTAGATAAGAATTTTATTTGTAATTTAATGTAATTATATAATGTAAATCTATTATATAAATTCAAATTCATAATTTTAAATTATATTGATTTATCAATCTCAATTTTTTTATTTTCAATAAAGCAAAAAAAAAAAAAATCGGAACCGGAATAGAACCGGACGGTTCGGTTCCGATTCGGAACCGAACCGCACCGCCGCCGAGTCTAATTACAAATATGGGGCCTAAACTGAAATTTTATATGTTCCAAGCTTTTCATTGCATTTTGAATATCTACAATCAAATGATTAATTTTCAAGAGACTCATGAACTTTCCTTATACCAAGTCAATAATATTTTTAGAATCAGATTCAACAATGATATCTAAAAAATATGTTGACTTAGCACACTCCCTCATAGCCAACAAGCACAAGCAGACGCCCCTTTAACGCAACCTCACGTACAAATACTCTCAACATCAACGCAAGCCATACACACGCCCCTGACCTCTATTCCCTCACAAGCCACGCCATTCATCACCCCTAATCACGTGCACCCACAAACAGAATACATTTAACGCCCTCTGACCAAGCCACAAACTCACACTTTCACGCACCTAAACCCATTCACGCCAGCAGCCCTTTACTCCCACGATAATTGCCCATTCGCCCACACTTGTCCCCTTCACGCATAAAAGCCTTCCTCACTGCACGCCCAAAGCAGTCCTCGAAACTGCCGAAAACAGTCCAGAATTCGCCCCAAAACAATGCCAAAACCGAGACCAAAACAGTCTCTCATTACCGCAAAACATTGACCAGAAAATATAGCGAAAACAGCAGCAAAACGGAGTCAAAACAGTAGCTTGAGCAGCAAAACAGTGAAGAAAGACGTAGACCAGTGAACCAGAAAAGTTACGGAGTGATAGCCCTTCCGACGGACTTGTAACGCGCCTCCGAAAGTCGACATAAAAGGTTAGACCTGATGGTACTTTTCACATTCATTTTTATTCGTATTTTTACTGTTTATTGAATTTCATATGCATGTATTGTGAAATGATGTATGTTGTGGCCCTTGAATAAAATGAAAAATGTGTCACCTCTCGTGGTATATAGGATGGAAACTTGGACATAATTTTCATAGCCGATTCTGAATGGACGGTAGTATGATCTGTACTCGGGATACAATTCCACGTACCACTTGAGTAAACGGCGCATATTTAGTTTTATGTTGTTTTGATTTGTTTATTATTCGCTACTTGATTTCCGCATGTTATTTGTTTATGTAATGATGAGATAAAGCGCATGGGCTTAGTAAGTGCGATTAAATGTCATCTATTTTGAGAGGTTAAAATCCTTTACCACGATGCTTTGCCGCGCCGGATAATGTATATTCGATTGGATGTAAGATATGTTCAATCGGATACACGAAGTCCGATATCATTGTCTTTATTTTTTATATGTGTATTGTGTTGTTTGTTCATAGGCTTAGTAAGTGTGATTAAAGGTCCTATATTTTGAGAGGTTAAAACCCTTTACCACGATGCTTTGCCGCGCCGGATAATGTATATTCGATTGGATGTAAGATATGTTCAATCGGATACACAAAGTCCGATATCGTTGTCTTTACTTCTTATATGCATCGTCTTATTAGCGTATGGGCTTAGTAAGTGCGATTAAAGGTCCTCTATTTTGAGAGGTTAAAATCCTTTACCATGATGTTTTGCCGCGCCGGATGATGTATATTCGGTTGAATGTGAGATATGTTCAATTAGATATACGAAGTCCGATATTGTTGTCTTTATTTCTTATATGCATCGTGTTATTAGCGTACGGGCTTAGTAAGTGTGATTAAATGTCCTCTATTTTGAGAGGTTAAAATCATTTACCACGATGCTTTGCCGCGCCGGATGATGTATATTCGATTGGACGTGAGATTTGTTCAATCGGATACACGAAGTCCGATACCATTGTCTTTACTTTTTATATATGTATTGTATTGTTAGTGCATGAGCTTAGTAAGTTAGATTAAAGGTCCTCAATTTCGAGGGGTTAAAGAACCTTTACCGCGATGTTTTGCCGCGCCGGATGATGTATATTCGGTTGGATGTAAAATGTGTTCAATCCGGTATACGAAGTTCGATATAGTTTTCTTTATTTTTATATGCATTATGATAAGATGTGCATGAGCTTAGTAAGTTGGATTAAAGGTCCTCAATTTCGAGGGGTTAAAGAACTTTTACCACGATACTTCGCCGCACCTTTCATTTCGTTATTCACTTTTCTTTTTATGTCATCTTCTTGCATAATCATGCATCATGTTGCATTGCGCATGGGCTTAGTAAGTCGGATTAAAAGTCCTCCATTTGGAGGGATAAAAAGCCTACGATCTACCTTTACCACGATACTTCGCCGCATCTTTTAGCCCGTTATTATTTATTAGGTGTCATATATTCATCCGTTCACGTATGTGTCATGTTTTTTACTGTATTTTATAGGTCACTGATGTAACCCCGTTCGAACGCGTTTCAGAACACCGCACGAACGCATGTTTTCTGTCTGCTCCCGTTCGAACGCATTATCAAACGTTATACGAACGTGAACCTTCTGTTTACCGTTCGAACGCGTTTACGAACGCTACTCGAACACACATGCATTTGTTTCATCAGGTCTGGTCCCGTTCGAACGCGTTATCAAACGCCACACGAACGAGAACCTTATGTTTACCGTTCGAACACGTTTTCGAACACTACACGAACGCGCTTACACTGAACTGATTTCTCTTGTATCATGTAATCAATCATACTATTTGAATTCCTGCATTTATTTATTTGATGTGTTCATGAGATGGTATTCAAGCATGATTAGGCCGTTAGTATGCTACTTGGTTTTTAAGCATGATTTAGCCTACTTAGTTGTTCATATTCAAGCATGATTAGTCATTTATTTTGCGTTTGGAATTTGCATTATGTTTAGGTTGTTCTTTGTTTTCCGCATTATATGATCGAAACATGTTCATGAGATTGCCGTGTGCTATTGCATGTTTGCCGTTATGATGATTACTTTCATGCATGTGAACTTAAGAGTAAATTATCCTTGGAAATATGTTGCTTAGGCTTGGTTGAATTATTGCACAAATCATTTATTGCAAGTGACATAAGTAAGGGACCATTCCGAACCCAATGGTTTGAGGTCTTCCCTTGCGAGGGGTGAGTGCGGCCTTAAATCTTTGTCCCGGTTCACACCGGGTGGCGACTCCATTATTCTCTGGTTTAGTCCCCTATGGGCTACTCCGTACTCCCAACAGGGCCGCGAGCCCGGGACAGCATGCGTCACCCAGTTTCTGTGTTCCCACACCTGCGATATCTTCATTCTTTCGACTGGGCCCTTCATGCGTCTGTTCTCTCGCTGCTTCCTCTTCCAACTTTTCGATTCTCTCCATCATGGCATATAGGAAGGTTTGGGTCTCTTCCCTTTCTATCTGCAAGTTCTCCTCCATTTTCTCCATCCATTTTCCCACCGAGGCCTCCAAAGCTCTATGATCTCCATCTTCTACCATCGTCTTAGTGTGTTTGTTGTTTTTTATATTGTTCCCCACAGACGACGCCAATTGTTGATGGTTGTTTTTCGTTCCAGTGGCGATTTGGGAAAATTTACTCCTCAAACAAACCTCCCTCACGTAGTAAATTTATTTTGTTAGTTGGGAACCAAAGCAAACTTGGCAAGCAAATAAAAAATAACACAGAGAAAACAGAGGTTTAACGTGGTTCGGCGGAGAGTGACTCCAACCTACTTTCACGCGAACTAAGAAACGAAATTTTATTAAGAGCTCGGGTCAAGACCAACCAGCTTTCTCTCTTTCTCACTAAGCTTTTTAAAGCTCTTTTTACAATTTGTAACAATACTAAACAAAAGGAACCAACAAACCAACGAATGACTGAACAAACCCCTAAATCTGAGTCTTCAACTCCTTTATATAGGCTTCTAAACCTACTGTTACACTAACTCGTGACATTAGCTCACGTCATCATGTCATTGTCGCACATGTTGTTTTTCCCAATTACTCTGCAAACAGTAGTTATGGCCGTCTGACACAACCACCATCTTCCATATGAAAAACCATCATTGTCACATTTACCCCCTACTACACGTTATGCCCATATGAAAACATGCATTTCAACCACTCCCACATTGTTATGTGTCAGGAGATAATCTTTTGTCCTGCTCCCATCGTATCAGCATTCTATAGTCTCAAACTTTCATGTATGGCTTACGTCATCCATACTCAAACACCAGATACTGCAACCCTGACCCCGTTTCCCGGGTAGCGTGCCGAGGTGAATAATGTTGAATCAATTCTTTCTTTCTTTAACGGGACCACCTCGGATCAGACTTCACAGATGCTCAAGTGTTGTCGAAATAGATATCTTCATCAGGACGGATCAATATACCAACTCGGCCTCATCAGGCAATACTGTCATCAGGTGCCTTTCTGTACCTTCGTCTCGGGCCATTCATTTGATCTTTCATCCTCATAAAAACATTGGATCATCTATTAAGTGCAAATCTCATTATATCCCTCTTCAGGTTTCAGAATTTCTCGGGACTGATTAAGAAATACATGTGAGAAAAATTTAATTGACCCATGAAAGAGTATCTAAAACTTGGATGCATTTGAGGAGAATAAACGTGCTAGTATTTAATTTATAATTAAGTGTAAGATTTAATCACGATTGAATAAGAGACGTAATATAAATGTCAGAAATGAACTATAAATGTATAAATGGCGGCCTAGTGGAATATCATGGGGTTGAAAAAAATATTCAACTAATGACTTCATATGAATATTACAAAACAACAATAATAAATTTAATAATATTTAGTGGGCGTCACAGATAAACGACTCAGGTTTCCACTTTAGAATTAATGGCTTAAATTGCCGCCTTGACAGCATTAAACTAATAATAATAATAATAAGTTCGCTAATTATGGCAAATTATGATTAAAAGAAAAAAGTAAAACACTAAAACTATCACTCTTCTACTCGAAATTCAATTAAATTTTAAAAAAAATTTAAAACGTTTTAAATTTAACCTGAAATTATCAGTTATATATCAAGTTTCACCCAACGTTCAATAATTTTTACATGAAATTTTAGGTGAAATTTAATACGTTTTAAAAATTTTAGAATGTAAACTGAAGTTTCACCAAATTTCATGTGGAAAAAATATAATTTCCAAACCAAAAATGAAATTTGTTGCGAGGGAAAATGAATACAAGTTTGGTGGATACGACTGTATACGTATGTGTATACATCCATCAAAAGGACTATTTTGTCATCGTGAGCTCGAAATACGCATATTGCATGCATATGATTATCTTGTAATGGATCCAGCAATCATCTCATCAAAACCACTGAAATGTCATGCTATCAACTGCATAGCCCCCTTGAAGACTAATTGAAAAAGAAGTCAAGCAACTTTAGGTGGAGCTTGACTTCTTCATACTTGAAACCAAAATACTTTTAGTGGAAAACTTCCATCACCATAAATCAAAGAGTGATGAGTGGCAGAAAATCAGGGGAGAATAGTAACCATTTTGTGCTATAAATACTGAGCCTTGTTTTAGGTTGAAGGCATCCCAAAGAGTGTGTAAAAGTGAGGTTTTTTATTTTGTAAAGTTTATATTTTGTAAATTTGTAGTTTCTATTCTTGAAAGTAATAGAACGATTCAATTTTTTCTTAAAATATTATGTGAATCACAACATATCTTTTGTATAAGATCTTTGATAATGATTTATAAGGAAAGACAATGACACATTCATCGATCGCATTGTGTTTCTCATTTCACTTACCGTTTCCTACAAGGAAAATAACGGGCAACATTTTTTTATCAACAACATTCTTTTTTCGGTTTTGGTTTTTGTGTGTGTTTTTTTCCCATAAAACAAATTTCTTGATCCACCTCCTAGCTATGTGAAGACTGGAGATGAGCAGAAGGTGTATAAATTAACAAATATATTATATGGAAGAACTTGGTATAGTCGTATTATACATGCTTATTTCAATAAGGAGGGATTCAAGAAATGTGCATATGAGCATACAATTTTTACAAAGATTGGAAATGGAGGTAAAGTGCTTATAGTTTGTTTATATGTGGATGATTTAATTTACACTTAGAAATGATAGTTCCATGATTGAAAGTTTTAAACAGTCAATGAAAGTTGAGTTTGAAATGACTGATCCAGGAAAGATATATTATTTTCTTGGTATTGAAGTGGTGCAATCTAATGGTGGAATTTCCATATCTCAAAAGAAATATGTGCAAGACATCTTAGACAGATTTCAGATGAAGAAATTGCAATTCTCTGAGTACCCCAACTGAGTGTGCATGGTTTAAAGCTGTTTAAAGATACTGGAGGAAGGAAAGTAGATAGCACTCTGTTCTGTTCAAACAAATTGTGAGTGGGAAGCTTTATGTATTTGACTACAATTGTAAGTCTTATTAGCCGATATATGGAAAATCCTACAGATCAGATGCATCTTTTAGCTGCTAAGAGAATATTCTGCTACCTGCAAGATACTGTTGTCTGTTGGTTTTGGGTTGCTCTATAAGAAAGGAAACAAAAATCAAATTTGATGGGCTTTACTGAGTGATAGTGATTATGATGGGGATCAAGATGATAGAAAAAACACTTTAGGATATTCTTTTATGCTGGGTTCTGTAGCTGTTTCATGGTCATCAAAGAAGCAATCAATTCAATAGTCACTTTGTCAACTGCTGAAGCAGAATTTGTTTCAGTAGCTTCAGGCGCATGTCAAGCTATATGACTGAGAAGTGAGAAACATTCTTGATGACATATTCACCAAGTCACTCAAGATGGCACCATTTGTGAAGCTTAGAAAGTTACTTGGTGTCTGCACTTTGGAAGATCCAGTTTAAGGGAGGGCCTCTCACAGCAACTACATGTTAAACTGGAGTCACTAAAAGCACTAGTTTAAGGGAGGGGTTGTTGGGAAAAAATAGCTTTAATTTTAGAAAAACACACATTAAGGCCCCTGTACTCTCAATGTTTTTTACATTGCACCCTTGTACTAATTTTCTACACTTTACACCATTACACTACACTCTCAAAAAATTGACATTCCACCCTTATTTGAACGGCAAGTTAACAAAGTTGAGAAATATTCTGACATCACCCACCCTTATTTATGTCATAATAATTCGTTAATGTCAGAAATATTTCTCAACTTGTTAACTTGTCGTTAAAATAAGGGTGGGAATGTCAATTTTTTGAGAGTGTAGGGGTGCAATGTGTAGAAAACTTAGTACAATGGTGCAATGTAAAAAACATTGAGAGTACAAGGGTGCAATGTGTATAAAATTTAGTACATGGATGCAATGTAAAAAACATTGAGAGTACAGAGGCCTCAATGTGGGTTTTCCTTAATTTTATTTACCAGTGGTTTGTTTTTCATTTGTCCTATTCTATAGGAAAGTTAATAAAGTCTTCCTCTTTAGGGAGAAAATCTACCATACAACAGAGTACCACATCATCCATGAAACAAAGCCAATCATCCATTGCCACGAGTGTTAAAAAATTAAAAAACAACTAAAAAAATAGGTATTAAAGTAGACATGTCATTTTCTAATTCGTTAATGGTACCAAGCGCGTCACCCATACTTCTGTTGCACCAAAGAATTACTCATCTTTAGGTGTTCCACAATCGATGATAATGGAAGTAGTTTGGTTAATCTTTTCCTAAGTTCACGATTTTATCCATTGGGTACTTGCTTTACATACGCATTAATTTTTTTTTTTAGACAATCGATCGGGAAACTCATGTCATCTATATGGATGCGTTGGTAAATCGGTGTTATCCCAAATTATTATAAGAGGAGTGATCTTCCCCCTCCACTGTCCCACCTCTTTTGTCTCCCTTGAAATTCTAAAAATATCTTATTTCTTTCTCAAAAATCAATTTCTCAATAAACTAAATATATACCAATTTTTTATATATTGATATATAAAATATAAATAGTATATATATTTTATTTTATTAATTAATTTTTTATTTTATAAATTTTTTTATTTTTTTAAATTTATCTTTTTTTGCTCTTTATATATATATTCTTTTTTATTTGTTTAATAAATATTACAAATTTCATATTTATTATTATTTATTTTGTATTTATTTATTCATTTAATTTTTGTGATTCTTTTTTAATTTATTTAACACTACGTATGTATTATAAAAATATTCTCATGTATATTAGAAAAATATATATTAAAACATAGTACAAATACAACATAAAAAGTTATTCTTAAAAATATAAACACATAAATTTTAATTTAATTTATAAATTAATTTTATTGCTGAAAATTTATATTTTTTTTTATACTAAGTAATATTAATTAATTAAAAATGAATAAAAAAAATAAATGAATAATACGAAATCTGAAATCTGAAATTTTATTAACAAAATCAAAAAATTATAAAATAAAAAAAATAATTAATAAAATAGCAAATGAAGTTATAATTAGTATATAATTATTTTTAAATTAATATATGTAAATATATAAAAATTTTCATATATAATAATTAAGGGAGTGATTTACATAAAAGAAAGAGTAAAGGAGAGGAGTGGCAGGGACAAAGGAGGGGGAGGAGTAATTTCCTTTTATTTCCATCAAAATAAAAAATTTAAAATAATTTCTTACACGTGATAATTATAGGCCTAGACTGTATCTGTTATTCTGTAATTTCCACGATGTTTTAGTTGCAATAAATTTTTTTATCGGACGTTTGATTCTGATGCTGACAAGGCAGGATTGAACCTTTAAAAGCTGTCATCAGAGTGCTGATTTAAAAAAAAAATTGACACTAGTTTTTGCCCCAATATACTTTCAATCTTTCATTATCAATTAAAGAGTGTGGATTCTTATTGACCCTTTAGATCAAAGCAATACCAATCTTCGAGAGCTTGGTAATTTTATTTTATTTTATTTTTTTATTTTTAAAATGAAATTCATTCATATAAAACATCACAAGGATGTAATTACACGGCCATAAAAGCTCGAATATAAAAATTAGGAAAATCCTAAGACTCGAGCTAAGTTAGGATAAACCTAACAACATAAAACTAATACATGCACTATGTATTTCCCGTAACCAATAAAGATACACACCATTCACACTTAAAAATTACTCGAGAACATGAAAAATTATGGGATCGACTTGGTCTCCTTAGCTCAGCCTTAAAACAAAGTCGGTGACTACGAATCTTTAGATGAAAGTGAAATAACATAATACACATATAGTACATAAAACTTCTACAATAATATACAATCAATCTAATACAATATAATTTATAAATCTAGTAGCCTATGAAATATCTCATAAAATCGCAAATATCCAATCTTCACTATCGGATCTATAAATTTATTTACACCAAATCTTTTGTATACTGATGAGAATAATTATTCATGCATAAAACAGAAAATAAACCCACAAAACTTGGAAATCAACCACTATAAAAGTGGATTCACAAAAGGAAGAAACAAAAAACAGGGACAGTCAAAAACAAAACCACCGTGAAGAAAGGGCGAGGGGGAGAGGGGCTCCCTTGCCGCCACCTACCAGGGTTGGTGGCGGTCGGGAGTGAGCATGGGAAAAAGAAACAAAATAAACTGAGCAATGGAAAGGAAGAAGGAAACAAGAGATCTGGATATGAAGAGAAAGAAATGGAAAGAGAACAAGAAAATGATCTGTGGATAGAGAGGGAGAAGAGAGAAGCTAAAGAGAGAAGGGGGGTGTGGAGCTGCCGACCACAATAATGGCTGTGGTCGGCGGCCACTGAAAAAGAAGAATTAGGGTTTTCTTAGCTGGGTAAGAAAGCTTTGTAATTGTTATTGCCAATGAAAAGTGAAAAAAATTTATATAGTGATAAGTGTTATAAGACGTTCTAATCAGTGAATAATACGTAATTTAATTATTTTTTTTTCTCTTATTTTGATTGGACAGAGACCGTCCCATATAAATTTTTCTGACGAAAAGTATAGCTGAAACTGCTTAATAAGAAAAGATTGTGAAGAAACACCACTAGAGGTGGATTATTTTACTGAAAATATGTTGTCAGTGTCACGTAGTTGGTGACATTTGTTTTGACAACCAAATCAGAGTGGGAGTAAGCAGATGGTAAAAGCAAATAAGAGCAATTCCACAACTAGAAACAGTAAAGAGAATGAATTACAAACTATTTCATAAATAACAGAGCTATTACCAACCTCATACCTGATAAACGACCTTCGCAATAAGGAATTATTCTAGTTTTTCTACCATTCAAAAAGGGTCTGAAACATAAACCAGATAGCCTAAGAGAATACAAGGGTATGCAAATTTACTTCACTTTTGTGTGAAATGTGCATCCACAATGAAACAGATGGCGGACAATTTATCATTTCCGTATGAAAAACTATACGAAGGGCTGTTACAAAGTCATTTCACCACTTTTTGATATAACAACTTTACTTTTGGGCTCCCCGCTCTGCCTTCCTTCTGCTTCAATTTTGCGGACAACATCCATTCCAGAAAGCACTTTGCCAAATACGACATGGCGTCCATCCAACCTTTGAAAGTAAAAATAGGCTGAACCTGAAGCTGAAGCTGATGTGGAAACAGAATTGAAAAACTGATTAAAAAACAAATTTACCAGCTAGTTATGACAGTCGTAATGAAGAACTGTGAACCATTGGTGTCTGGCCCAGCATTTGCCATTGACAGAAGTCCTGTTCATCAACGAGTAAAGAAAGTGGAATAGATTCAATGTCCTGCCTTTAACAAACATGCTTTTCAAAGGTGCATAAGAATACTAATAAGATCTGGAGAGAAAATTACCTGGTCCAGTGTGCTTCAGTTTAAAGTTCTCATCTGCAAAACTTTCACCATATATCGACTCACCACCACGCACCCCCCCAAGAGTAAAATCACCACCCTGGATCATAAAGCTAGGAATAATCCTGTGAAACGAGCTCCCTTTATAATAAAGAGGTTTCCCACTCTTCCGATTCCTTTCTCCCCTGCAATGTAAGAGTTTGAGATAAGCACTCAAAAGTTCTAACCCTGTACTAGACGAATTGATCTTGCAACATCAAAGGCCAGATGCTCTATCATACACACTTTATGAAGTAATATCCCTTAATCCACAAACTATTTTGTCATATCATCCTGTCCAATAAATTTTCTAACCCAAAATCCGTATCAAGTCATCTGATAATAATTCCAACATTAGGAGCTTAGAAACTTTAGATTTTAAAGTTGCACTCACATAATCAGTAGAGAAGATATACAAATTTCAGAAGGGGGCAAAAGTTACTCGGTTACCTGTACAAAGTGCTCGAAAATTTTCTGCACAATATACATGTAAAATTAATAAGTATAAACTTTAAAGGTAACAAATTGAAATCGACATCTGAAGCAGGCATTCACCATCAGGGCACTATACCTACGGTTTTAGGGACAGCATTCCCAAAGAGACCTATGACTATGCGACCTGGAACAAGACATCATCAAATATTCAAGATTATATATTTTTATTAGAAGAAACAATACTGGAAATCAAAACATGTAAGCATATAACTCATTTTGTCTTCAAACTATATAAATTCTCAAAAATTGATTTTTAATAAAGTAGACAATGGTTTAAACTAATTATGAAAAAAGAATCATAAAATGATCCATTTAAAAAAAATTAAGTTGGAAGTGAATTGCAAGGAGAATATTTTCATTTCAAATGTACATGATCATAGTAAGAGCAGAAATTTTGATAAATAATACATACCAATGGATTTTCCACCAACCTCAATATCAAAATAAACTTTGTGGGTCACTTTTTCCAATTCCTCCCCTAAGTTCCCTCCCTACAATAATTTTTTTTAACAAAACACGAAATCAAAATCATAAATTAATTACAACATAAATGCAAATAACAGCATTTTCATGAATTATGAATCTCACTCATATCACCCAAAAAAAAGAAAGCAAAAAAGCAAAACCACCTCACTGCTATCAATTTTTTGCTGTGATGAGACTCCAACATCGCTTAAACGATTCTATAAAACAAACAAACGAAATAAATAAACAAATCCCATAAACATTAATTAAACTTAACTTCATATTATTATTATTATTCTAACCAAATAAATGACCAAAACAATTTAATGAAATAATAATATTAAAAAAAAAGTACCTGAATGAAAGCTAGGGTTAGAAAAAGAACCAGAACCCACAAAAAAGCGATCGAGGCCAATCTTGTCTTTGTGGCCATCTCTCTGATGATGATGTTGTTGTCGGGTTCAAATGACCGCTGCTTGGTTTCTGAGTGAACTCAAAACTCAAGATCCGAGCTTGTCAAATAAAAAATATCTGAACCGAACCGGCTTTGACGGTTTTTGTTTGTTAAAATTCTGTGCGCGAAAACGTTCCCGTGCAGCCGAGACCACTGGAGATCTGTGATCTAGTCATTTAAGTTCTGGATATGAAGTTAATTCAAAGTTTTGTTTTAAATAAAAAATATTATTAAAAAAAAAAAGAGTAAAAGATCTTAATAACTTAGTGTCTATTTGATATGACTTTTAGTAAAGGTAAAAGAGATTTTTTAATTGCAAAATCATTTTTCAAAAATTTTGAGAGCATTTGGTTATATTTTGAGTGAAGTTTTTAGGATTAAAAAAAATTATTTTGCCTCTACTAGTAAAACCTGATAGTAGAGACTAATGAGTTTTTAAAAAATATATATAATAACAAATATATCCAATAATATTTCATTAATTCCACAATACATTTTATTACAGTTATTCGGTTACTGTGTTCTTACAATGACTTGAACAATCAGTAAAAACACAATACAAAAATGAAAGTAGTAAGGAAATCCAGAATCAGCCTCAATCGCTCAGCCCCTGATATAATGCTTCAGACCCTGATGAGCAGAGCAGACCCAAATGAGCAGAGCAGACCCAAATGAGCAGAGCAGACCCAGATGAGCAGACTCTGATGACGCGCTTCAGACCTAAGCGATGTGCGGCAAACCCTGCAATCAGACCCTGAAGATGAACCTGGTGAAGTGTCTGCCTCTGAAATCAGCCCATGGCCCTGATCCTGATGTGGTTCTCGGCGGCCCCTGAAGATGCAGTAATCGAGTCAGAATCGAAGTAGCAAACAAGGTTAGACCCAATGCTTCACTATTCCGAGGCTTGTTGATATGGCAACAATCTCCTTAAAATAAATTCGTCCCCTACCGAAAGGTGCAGTAGAACGTGAGACGTTTATTTCCAAGGATGCAACTGAATTAAACAAGTATGGGCACCACTAAGCTTGTTTCTAATGAACCACAAAGTGTTTGAACTCTTTTAAAAAAAAAAACAAAAACAACGAGGGGAAAAAGCTTTTTCTTAAAACAATAGCTTCTATGTGTTTCTTTTTTTTTCATTGTACCTCAAAAACGAAAACACTGCCCACTTTAAAAGGAAATAAACATGCTAATTAAATTGAGATAGTGTGAGGCTTTTCAAATGGTGTAACCACCCAGTTAATTAATAGAATTAATTTAACTGTTATGGAACTTCAAAAGCTTGAAAGAAAAAATAAAGAGACTTGCAAAAATTGGCCGGGCCGGGCCCGCACAATTTGGTCCGGCATTTGTGTACGCAGGACGCGCGGGTGCACACGAGTCAGGCATGTTCGGATTTAGATTTGCACCCCCTGCGCGCGTACGTAGAGAGAGCCTCTATCCTTATAACACTTAGTCATCTACATATGAGCAATCATATATAAATACAATTTTTCTTTATTAGCTTTCCCATGTGGGACAAGCTAATTTCTCTTTATTTTCCAACACCAATGGATGCACTTTGAGCAACAATTTCCCATTCACCCAAGCATCATTTTAAGCATATGAATATACCATTCCGAACTACTCACGGAGGAGTATCCGAATCACTCAAAAACAACCACTAACACGAAGTGGACCATGCTTAAAATTGTACCTCAAAATGCTTACTAAGAGCATTTTCCAACAATCCCCCACATGAATGAAATTGTCGAAAAAACGTCAAATTGAAACATTTAATTTTGACCTTGAAGAGTTCAACGGTTCAACACCTGCATAGGATAGGTAGGCCTCAGTTTTTGAACCTTCCCTTGTGAAAATATATCTCATTTACTGGCTGACAGTGGACACGATGTCATTGAACTGTACTGCCGTTCATGTAAATGAAAACATATATCACACATATATTTTACCTAACACATCTGAGTACTCATTATTATGTTCATTTTGGCCATGAACATCTACCTGGTTCTGTAAGAGTTTCTAAGAATTGAGCCCCGTACAATTCCCTTTGAAGCGACCTCATTTCTCTCTCACATAGGTGATTTCTTATTTAAGAGTATCTCGTAATACTCTGCTCGGATTCCCGACGCATAAGAATCATTAAAAGCCTTTACTTAACCTCTATCCATACGAGCATCACTGTTTCATTTCACCATATGAATGGACTAGAGGGTAACCCCCACAGTGAACCAATTATATCTTTTACGAGTAGGTTGTCCCATTGAACCTAGATCTTGGGATCTCCAGTCAACAAGGTTGGGTTTTCCTTCGTAATAAACATTTATCTAATGGGCTTTAGTCTCATTCCCCTCGATGATTTCACAACTAACTCTCTGTTTAACCATTTAGTTAGCGGATCCTCAATGTTATCATTTGACTTTACATAGTCAATCGAAATAACTCCAGTAGAGAGTAATTGTCTAACGGTATTGTGTCTACGACGAATATGTCTAGACTTACCATCATATATATTGTTATGTGCCCTTCCAATTGCAGATTGACTATCGCAATGAATGCAAATTGCTGGCACTGGCTTAGGCCAACTTGGAATATCCTCTAGAAAATTTCGCAGCCATTCTGCTTCTTCAGCACACTTATCTAATGCAATGAATTCTGATTTCATTGTAGATCTGGCTATCACAGTCTGTTTGGAGGATTTACATGATATAACTGCACCAGCTAGTGTAAACACATAGCCACTGGTAGACTTTGAGTCTTTCATATCAGATATCCAATTTGCATCACTGTATCCTTCGATTGCGGCTGGATATATTTGATAGTGCAACCCATAATTGCGAGTAAAACGTAAATACCTGAGTATTCTTACTATTTCTTTCCAGTGATCAACCCCTGGATTACTCGTATATCTGCTGAGTTTGTTTATTGTACATGTTATATCAGGCATTGTACAACTTGATAAATACATCAGACTCCCAATCACTCTAGAGTATTCTACTTGAGATATACCCTCTCTTGTCAGATACATTGTTATCTTCCTCAATTCTAAACTTAAGAACCAAGTCTTCAATGTTCATTTCTTTTCGTTTATGCTTTAGATATTTCTTGAAATCTTTCCAACCGGGTGGTAGTTTTTCAATTATCGAGGCTATTTGGAAGGTTTCACTTAATACCATCCCCTCAGCATGAATTTCTGCTAGAATAATCTGCAGTTCTTGTACTTGACTTAACACAGTTTTAGAGTCAACCATCTTAAAATCTAGGAAGCGGCCTACGATAAATTTCTTTGTACCGGCATCCTCAGTTTTATATTTTCGATCTAAGGATTCCCAACGCTCCTTAGTTGTTTTCATTCTGGCGTACACACTGTACAATGAATCACTTAGCCCATTCAGCACATAATTCCTACATAGGAATTCAGAATGTTTCCAAGCATCGATGACATTGATCACTTGGATATCATTCTCACCCTCTTTGGGTACATGAGCATCTTCCTTTAGGAACCTTGCAAGGTTCAACGTGGTCAAATAAAAGAACATTTTCTGTTGCCACCTTTTGAAATTCTGACCAGTAAATTTTTCAGGTTTTTCCGCAGCATGATTGACATGGCTCACATGTCCAACATGTTGTCTAGCCATAGATGCAGCAACACTTTGGCCAGCCACAGAAGCTGCCACATCAAGCCCATAGGCTGAAACATTTTGGCAAGCCGAAGAGGCTGCCACAACATTTTGGCCTGCCACAGAGGCTGCCATGTTCGGATCAAATGTGTTTGGACTGTATTTCATATCCACAAATCGAATTTGTTTTAAGACTATTACAGTTATTCAGTTACTGTGTTCTTACAAGGACTTGAACAATCAGTAAAAACACAACACAAAAATGAAAGTAGTAAGGAAATCCAGAATCAGCCTCAATCGCTCAGCCCCTGATATAATGCTTCAGACCCTGATAAGTTTATTCAGACCCTGATGAGCAGAGCAGACCCAGATGAGCAGAGCAGACCCTGATGAGCAGACCCTGATGAGAAGACTCTGATGATGCGCTTCAGACCTAAGCGATGTGCGGCAGACCCTGCAATCAGATCCTGAAGATGAACCTGGTGAAGTGTCTGCCTCTGAAATCAGCCCATGACCCTGATCCTGATGTGGTTCTCGGCGACCCCTGAAGATGCAGTAATCGAGTCAGAATCGAAGCAGCAAACAAGGTCAGACCCAATGCTTCACTATTCCGAGGCTTGTTGATGTGGCAACAATCTCCTTAAAACAAATTCGTCCCCTACCGAAAGATGCAGTAGAACGTGAGACGTTTATTTCCTAGGATGCAACGGAATTAAACAAGTATGGGCATCATCAAGCTTATTTCCAACGAACCACAAAGTGCTTGAACTCTTTCAAAAAAAAAAATTAAAGACAACGAGGGGAAAAAGCTTTTTCTTAAAACAATAGCTTCTGTGTGTTTCTTTTTTTTTCTTGTACCTCAAAAACGAAAACACTGCCCACTTTAAAAGGAAATAAACATGCCAATTAAATTGAGATAGTGAGAGGCTTTTCAAATGGTGTAACCACCCAGTTAATTAATAGAATTAATTTAACTGTTATGGAACTTCAAAAGCTTGAAAGAAAAAATAAAGAGACTTGCAAAAATTAGCTGGGCCGGGCCCGCACAATTTGGTCTGGTATTTGTGTACGCAGGACGCGCGGGTGCACACGAGTCAGGCCTGTTCGGATTTAGATTTGCACCCCCATGCGCGCGCACGTAGAGAGAGCCTCTATCCTTATAACACTTAGTCATCTTCATATGAGCAATCATATATAAACACAATTTTCCTTTATTAGCTTTCCCATGTGGGACAAGCTAATTTCTCTTTATTTTCCAACACCAATGGATGCACTTTTAGCAACAATTTCTCATTCACCCAAGCATCATTTTAAGCATATGAATATACCATTCCGAACTACTCACAGAGAAGTATCCGAATCACTAAAAAACAACAACTAACACGAAGTGGACCATGCTTAAAATTGTACCTCAAAATGCTTACTAAGAGCATTTTCCAACACATTTTTCATATATAAAACCCTATGGAACAAAAAGATTAAAGTATTGATAAAAAAAAATTAAAAAACTTACCGTCAGCAAAACTATTTCTCTAGATATGTCTATTTCTCTATAAAAAAAAATTATCATTTGAAAAAGAAAGTAGAAATTATTGTCATCAATTATCATTCAATATAATGTTTGAATGTTTGATTTGTCATCAAAAGTTATTGTCTGTTCGAATATTTGATTTGTCAATTCTCATTGTCTATTTATTTTTCTATATTGAATGTTTGATCTTTTTGATTTGTATGTGCATTATAACATTAGATATTTTTGTTATAAAAATGGAAAAGGTTGTAAAGGAAAATAAAAAAAGATTAAAGGCAGATTGAGATGACACTACCGTTGATGCTTTTATAAAAATTTGCGTCTGATGATTTGGCGGATGATTTGGCGGTGGGATTTTCAACGTTTAAGCCTGAGTCGGATGATTTGGCGGTGGGATTTTCAACGTTTTCAATATATATGTTGATGGTGTTTTCAAGGGCTACAACATTTAAAGCAGCACGACAAGGACAAAAGGGTAAATTCTCTGTCTGGCTGAGATCATCTAGCCGACCCGACCAGTTCATGTGAAAACCGACCACTATGGTTCGGGTGACCGAGCACTATAGATGTCGGCAGGAACGCTCTCAGCATAAAAAATTGTCATGGCCGACCTCATTAAGCCCGACCAGATGACGGACCGTGTTCAAGACAACAACACCCCATTCTTATGGATACGATAAGGAAGATATCCTACTTTCGCAAGGAGAGAGAATCAGAATCCAAAAGGGAATACGGAAGAAGAAGGCAATACCGGATCAGGAAACCCTACAAGAAGAGAAGATTGAGTCCAAATAGGATTTCTTATGCAAATAGGAATCTGATTTCTGTATCATTATAAATAGAAGGGTAGAGCATGTGTAAAAGGGCATCTAAAAAATCATCACAAGAGTGAGAGATTAGAATCATAGAGCTTTGATTTGTAAAAGCAAGGAAGAGGCTCGAGGAGTGTATTTGAGTAATAAAAAGCACCATCCTGTTCTTGCCCGTGGACGTAGGTCGGATCCCAAAATCCGCCGAACCACGTTAAAACACCTTGTCTGATTGGCGTATTTTCTTGTTTTCCGCTAAATTTGCCTTTGGTCCCCCATAACCAAACAAATTCACAGTTGGAGGAGGATTTCCTCGGGAGTGATATTCCAATATTACCCTGAGACCAAAATCCACCGTCAACAGTTGGCGCCGTCTGTGGGGAACTTCACAAAAAGCAGTTCACGTGATAAGACAAATGGCGGAGGACGGAAATCACCAACCAGGAGGTCCGGCAATGGACTGGATGAAAAAAATGGAAGATGGCATGAGGTCTATGATGGATCGACTAGAAAGAATGGAAGGAGCAAACAACGAGAAAACTGAAACCGAGACCGGACAGAGGAGGGAAAGAGGAAAAAGAGTAGTAGATGTAAGCGAAGACGAGGGACCCAGAAAGAGAGGCCCCTATTGGATAAGATCTGCGGTGGTAGGAAGATCAGAAGACACATGGGAAGAAGAAGAGGGGGAACAATCACCCGACCCCTCCTCCGACAGTTTTTACAACTCCAAGAGGGAGGATAAAAAGTATAACGAAGACGTACATGAGACCTCTGGGTTTAAAGAACGCCACGTCCGGGGCGACAGGCGAACAGAAGAACACAGAAGGCGGCACGGGGGCACAACCCGTGAAATAAAGTCTTGGTTGAGAAAAGAGATGACTAGATGGGGAGAAGGCCTCAAGATCGGGGCGGGAGACACCCAAGGAGAGGAAGAGGGGTCTCCCCTTACGGAAGAAATAAAGGCAGTACAGTTTCCGAAGCGATTTAACATGCCGACCATGACACCATACAAAGGCCACTCCGACCCAAAATCCCACATTGAAAACTTTGTCCTCCTGATGGAAGTACAGGGGGTAACAGGCGACGCCATATGCAAAGTATTTCCCTTAACTTTAGGGGGGCCTGCCATCCTATGGTATAGAAGTCTGGCCCCGAGGAGCATTCAGAGCTTCTCCCAACTTAAGAAGTCGTTTATCCGGCATTTCAAATGAGCCTGCACCCCTAAAAAAATAATAGGAGAACTAAGGCTCATGAAATAAGGAGACGACGAAACACTGAAGAGCTTCATTGAAAGGTATCACAACACTGTGCTCGAGGTCGGAGGGTACGAATCCCAAGAAGCCCTGGAAAGTCTGAAAGGGGCCCTAAGAGTCGGGAAACTATGGACCCACCTGAGGATCCATGAGACACCAGACTACGCTACCGCACTGGAGATAGCCAGGAAATACGTCCTACTAGAGAGCGAGGAAAAAGTATCCCGGAGGGGGACAACCGCCAGAGAAAGGGTGACTAGGAGGGAAGACCACCGGCGACCGGAAAGAGAACTCCGGAAGTTCAATCCAAGACCCAAAGAGTTCAAGCCGATGACACAGAAGGATCAAAGAAAAGGGCCCACAACTCAAGTAAACCACGTGGTCCGAGAGGAAGCATATATTCCCTTAAGCAAACCGCCAGGAGAAATCATCATGGAGATACGGGAGAAAGGCCTCTTAATAGAGCCCGACCTCAGGAGGTTTCCCCCAGACAGAAAAAACAAAAGATCCTACTGCCTGCACCACAATCTAAAAGGGCACACAACCGATGAATGCAAGGACCTGCGAGAACAAATGGAGGACCTGGCCCGGAACGGGTACCTGAACAATTACATCGACCACAATATCATGGCCGCCAGACAAAGGGCAAGGAATCGAGAGGTGAACGTCATCGCAGGAGGGGCAACACTGGCCGGGGACTCTAACCGGTCGAGAAAGAATTACAGCCGAGCACGGGGGACAGAGGTGCTGAAAACAGAAAAAATCCCAAACCCACGAGGAAGTCGGTCGACACCCATTATGTTCACCGATGAAGACGCTCAGGGGGTAAGTTTCCCCCATGATGACGCACTAATAATCAAAGCAACAATCGGCGGCACAGAAGTGGACAGAATCTTGGTGGACCCCGGGAGCGCAGTAGACATAATTTCCAAAGAAACTTTGGAGAACCTGGGGGTAGAATGCACAGCTCTGACCAAAGACATCACCCCCCTGTACGGTTTCGGGGGATCAACGGTCGTCCCGCTGGGAAGGATTCAACTAGCAGTGACTATCGGAACCGCCCCCAAAACCCGAACAATCATGATAAACTTCACTGTAGTAGACTGCATGAACAGTTATCAAGTCATTGTCGGCCGCCCCTTCATGATGAGAACCAAGGCCGCAATGTCCTGTTATTACTTAAAATTGAAGTTCCCCACGCAAGAAGGGATCGGGATCATATGCGGAAGCCAGAAGATAGCCCGCAGCTGTTTTGCCACTTACTCGCGAGAGACCCTTTGCGTGGAAAGAGGCACCAAGAAGAGACAGAGAGACGAGGACAACGAGAACACAAGGAAAAACCCTGCTCTTCGGCCCGATAAAGCTGCACGCCTTGGAGCAGCCGAAGAATTAGAAGAAATAAAGCTATTCGGGCCAAAGAAAAGCATAAAAATAGGGGGAAGTCTAGACGAGGCCCTAAGAAAAGACTTGTTGGAATGTCTACAAGGGTACCCCGACGTTTTTGCATGGGAACACGATGACATGCCCGGAATCGACCCAAAATTCGTAAGCCATCGCTTAGCAGTGAACCCGTTACACAAACCAGTAAGACAGAAGAGGAGAATATTCAACCAGGAGCGGTGCGGAGCAATAGCAACCGAGGTGGAAAATTGCTGAAGGCCGGTTTCATCCGGGAAGTAAAATACCCAGAATGGGTGTCCAACGTAGTATTGGTGAAAAAATCTAACGGAAAGTGGAGAATGTGCGTAGATTTCACCGACCTCAACAAAGCATGTCCAAAAGACAGCTTTCCCCTCCCAAATATAGACCAACTGGTAGACACAACAGCCTGCCAAGGGCTGCTAAGCTTCATGGACGCTGTGGGACACAGGACCTGGGCGACGCCGTTCCTAGGCTCGCGGCCTAGTTGGGAAGGATTACATAACATGGAGTCGCCACCCGGTCTGAACCGGGACAAAGATTTAAGGCCGCACTCACCCCTCGCAAGGGAAGACCTCAAACCGTTGGGTTCGGAATGGTCCCTTACTTATGTCACTTGTAATGAAAGGATTCATGTAATAATTTAACTAAGCTTAAGTAACACTTATTTCCAATAGTATCATGCTTCTAAATTCTCATATGCAAAATAAAACTTATGTGTACGCTTTTACATATATCTCATATTTAAAGTTGCATGCTTAACATATATCAAGATAGCAGCGAACATACAACTTAATTTACATATCACATTCAGGAAGACACAAGCACATATATGGACCATACAAGCACACATATGGGCACTTTTCCAAGCGGTACGTGGAATTGTAGCCCAAGTACAGACCGCACTACCGTCCATTCGGAATCGGCTACGGAATTTACGTCTGGGTTTCCATCCGATATACCACGAGAGATAATACTCAAGCGTTATCATGACATAAGCATACGAATTGACACATTTGCATAAGAAAGATCAACCAATAGACAATTATGCATGAATATAATAAGACAGACTCAGTTCAGTGTGTGCACGTTCGTGTAGCGTTCGTAAACGCGTTCGAACGGAAATGAAACAGAATGTTCACGTTCGAGTAGCGTTCGTAAACGCGTTCGAACGGAAATGAAACAGAATGCTCACGTTCGAGTAGCGTTCGTAAACGCGTTCGAACGGAAATGAGACAGAATGCTCACGTTCGAGTAGCGTTCGTAAACGCGTTCGAACGGAGATGAGACAGAAAGCTCACGTTCGTATGGCGTTTGTTAACGCGTTCGAACGGATACGAGACCTGACACATAATAAGGCAAAAACACATGCGCGTTCGAGTTGCGTTCGTGAACGCGTTCGAACGGACACGGACCTGATGCATGAAATAGAATGCAATACATAAACAGAAATAAAAGGGCGCGGCGAAGCACTGCCGTAAAGGTGACCTTTTGGGGCTCTTGATCTCTCGAAGAGAGGACCTTTAGACCAACATGCTAAGCCCATGCGCGTCACATCACACATACAAGAATAGAACCAATCATATCAACCAAGTATGCCCGATTGAACACATCTTACATCCAATCCGAACACACATCAACCGGCGCGGCAAAGCATCGTGGTAAAGGGCTTTTAGCCCCTCCCCATAGGGGATCTCACAACACACTTACTAAGCCCATGCGCTCGATTGACTTATACATACGAAAATAAAGATAACAATATCAAACCAAGTATGCCCGATTGAACGTATCTCGCGTCCAACCGAACATACATCAACCGGCGCGGCGAAGTAGTGTCACGAAGGTGGCCTTTTTGGCTCTTTATCTCCTAAGTGGAGGACCTTTGGACTAACTCACTAAGCCCATACGCTTGGTTGAATGATGCATAACTAACGACATACATAATTTAAATGACGAAGAATAAATAAATGAAAGCAACACAAAACAAGAGAATGTGCCGTTTACTCAAGTGGTACGTGGAGTTGTGGCCCGAGTACAGATCATATTACCGTCCATTCGGAATCGGCTATGAAATTTATGTCCGGGTTTCCATCCGATATACCGCGAGAGTTGACACATCTCTCATTCATCCAATACCCACAACATATTACATCTCATAATTCATGCATATTTATCTACTCAAAGACCACAACATGCATTCATAGACGACTCTCATGCGAATAGAATTCAATAAACAATGAATATAAACTAATGAAAAGGTACCCTCAGGTCTAACCTTTTAAATCACCTCTCGGATGTATGGTACACGATCGTCGGAAGGGTGGATGCTCCGCAACTCTCCCGGTTCACTGGTTCACTGTTCTCGTTCGTTGTCTTTACTGATTTGCTTGCGGCTCCAACTCCGTTCTGCTCCTATTTCCTCTTTATCTTTTGCTTACCGTTTTTGGGTGTCTTCTTCCTGTAGTTTTTATGTGTGTTGTGTATGAGTTAGAGACTAGCTAGCTAGGGTTGAGAAGGTTGGTGAATGGTTCTTTTTATAGGCAAAGGGTTAGGTTTGACAAGGAAAGGGATTTGATTTGGTTTGGTTAAGGGAAGTCAGAGAGATTTGATTTGGTTTGGTTAAGGGAAGTCAAAGATTGAGGGGGGGACAAATCTTGGCTAGATAGGGAAGGTTGAATATTTGATTGGCTTGGATTAGGAATACAATATTTTAAGTTTGGGAATAATCTTATTAGATTGGGAATATAATTGGTTGATTGATTTTAATTAGGCATGATTATATTTTGATTTAGTGTGTGATTTGTTTAATTTAGGCATGATTTTAGTTTAAGTTGGTAATTGTTTATTTTATGTTTGGTATATGTTTTATTTAATCATTTAATTAATTTAATTATTATTTTATTTAGTTAATGTTTTAATTAATATTTATTTATTTAAATTGGGATGTGTTTTATGGGCTTTGGGGGGCTAATTGGGCTGGATGTGAGGCTAGCAGCAAAACCAGAATTACCGACACCGTTCGAACGCTTCCTCGAACGCGGCACGAACGCCCGCAATCCGTTTGACGTTCGAACGTAAACACGAACGTAGCACGAACGAAAACAGTGAACCTTGTTTATTCTGAATTTCCCCTTCCGATGTCCGTTTCCCGTGACCTCCGTGACTTAAAAGGTAGTGTCCCCAAAATGAGACTCATCATAGGGACTCATGTGTAAAAATGCAGTGCCTACAGTCGCCCCCACTTTGATGGGACTTGTGTAATGTGCAACAGTGACAATCCTATCAAAGTTATGCAATGCATTTCTACTTATCTGGCTCGCCAGCTGCCACTTGACTTACCATGTGTTGAGTGCTTTGATTTGGTGGTGAGGTGCTGCGACCCTTGGTTCATTCCCGAACCGTGCTTCCATTCTTGGAGTGCCATTCTCGGCCTGTTCCTTCCTGAACTGTATTGAGATGAGGCTTTATTCCTCCCGAGCTTTATTCCCGAACTGTTAAGATGAGGCTTTATTCCTCCGAGCTTTATTCCCGAACTGCTGACTGTGTAGAGATAGGGCTTTATTCCATGATTGTTTGGACTGTGGGCTTTATTCCCGAACTGTATTGAGATGAGGCTATATTCCCCTGTACTTTGTTCCCGAACTGTTGCGATGAGGCTTTATTCCTCCCGAGCTTTATTCTCGAACTGTTGAGATGAGGCTTTATTCCTCCCGAGCTTTATTCCCGAACTGTTGAGATGAGGCTCTATTCCTCCCGAGCTTTATTCCCGAACTATACCGACATGAGGCTTTCTTCCCCTTGAGCTTTGTTCTCAAACTATACTGATATGAGGCTTTTATTCCCTTGGGCTTTGTTTCCGAACTGTGTTGATATGAGGCTTTCTTCCCCTTGAGCTTTGTTCTCAAACTACTGATATGAGGCTTTCTTTCCCCTGGGCTTTGTTCCCAAACTGTGTTGATATGAGGCTTTATTCCCCTGGGCTTCGTTCCCGAACTGTACTGACATGATGCTTTCTTCCCCTTGAGCTTTGTTCTCAAACTTATACTGATATGAGGCTTTCTTCCCCTGGGCTTCGTTCCCGAACTGTACTGACATGAGGCTTTCTTCCCCTTGAGCTTTGTTCTCAAACTTATACTGATATGAGGCTTTCTTCCCCTTGAGCTTTGTTCTCAAACTTATACTGATATGAGGCTTTCTTCCCCTGGGCTTTGTTCCCGAACTGTACTGACATGAGGCTTTCTTCCCCTTGAGCTTTGTTCTCAAACTTATACTGATATGAGGCTTTCTTCCCCTGGGCTTTGTTCCCGAACTGTACTGACATGAGGCTTTCTTCCCCTTGAGCTTTGTTCTCAAACTTATACTGATATGAGGCTTTCTTCCCCTGGGCTTTGTTCCCAAACTGTACTGACATGAGGCTTTCTTCCCCTTGAGCTTTGTTCTCAAACTTATACTGATATGAGGCTTTCTTCCCCTGGGCTTTGTTCCCGAACTGTGTTGATATGAGGCTTTATTCCCCTGGGCTTCGTTCCCGAACTGTACTGACATGAGGCTTTCTTCCCCTTCAGCTTTGTTCTCAAACTTATACTGATATGAGGCTTTCTTCCTCTGGGCTTTGTTCCCGAACTGTGTTGATATGAGGCTTTATTCCCCTGGGCTTCGTTCCCGAACTGTACTGACATGAGGCTTTCTTCCCCTTGAGCTTTGTTCTCAAACTTACTGATATGAGGCTTTCTTCCCCTGGGCTTTGTTCCTTGACTGTGTTAACTGTGGGCTTTGTCCCCGAACTGTACTGAATGTGGGCTTTCTTCCTGAATGATACTGATATGGGCTTCGCCCTCAGACTGACTGATAGGGGCTTCGCCCTCAGACTAATACTGATATGGGCCTCGCTCTCAGACTGATACTGATATGGGCCTCGCCCTCAGACTGATACTGATATGGGCCTCGCCCTGGAATCATTACCTACCTGAATCCGATACTGTGCTTTTTACCGTTTCTGATTAGCTTGTTCTTTGCCGCTTTCTCTTATTCTTTAAAACCTGTGAACACAAAACAAACACAAAAGGATGCAAAATGTGTTACGTGTATGCATGCATGAATGTTCCTATCCCGTCGGGTTAGGTCTTCTGCCAATTCTCTTGGTGACTGCTCAGTCTTCCTTTCCTCAGGCAAGCCACCGCTTTAATCTGTCTACGCTGATCGGCTTGGTGAACTAATTCCCTTCCAAGTCTGATGCTCTCACTGCCCCCCCTGCTTGTTTATTCGAGGATTCCCCGTGTTCTGAGTATCATATTACCAAGATTGAACACACTCATGTTGCAAGTTTGAAAGTAATAGTCTTAGGCAGATAAATGAAATGATCGCCTTTATTAATGTTGAGGAAACGTTCGAACAAAATCAATGTCTTTATTAAAAGTGCAAGATAAACTAGGAGAAACAACAGTGCCTTCTTTTTCAGCCCATGGTTCTTCACCATTGTTATCCCTTATTCCTATGAAGCTGAGTGGTTGTGAGAGTTTGGAGGACAAGGGTTTCGGGTAGGCCAGAGTTGATCATGTAGTTGGGCAGGGGATTTCTGTGTGCGTTGGGTTGTTCTTTTTCTGGGTCGGGTATTGTATGGGCATCGATGAGGTTTTGGATTTCATGCCTGAGGCGGGCGCAGTTGTCGGTGTCATGGCCTTTTTCTTGGTGGAAGTGACAGTATAAGTTTAAGTTCATGTGAGGTGGCACAGGATTTGGAATGGGCCTAGGTTCCAAGGTTTTAAGAGTCCATGTGCCTTCAGCTTTTCGAATACCTTTGAAAGAGGCTTACCAAGGTTAGAAAACCGTCTGTTCTTAATGGCAGTGACTTCAGCAGTAGCAGGCATAGTCCCTGAATGTCCCCCAATGGGCTTCCTGTTAGACCATAGAATTTTCTATTCTCGGCCTCTTCTTCCTCAATATCCATGACAGTTTCCCTCAACTGCCGAAAGTCTGCAATTATGGAGGTCATTCTCCTCAGTTTGCCATAAATAAGGGCTTGGCCCTTGATGATCATTTTGATCTGGTCCTTTTCTGAGGGCCGGGTCTGCATCTTCAGAAGCTGGCTCCTCCAGCGGTCCACATACTCTTTGAAGCTCTCCTCCGGCTTCTGCTTAGTGTTCTCCAAATCTCGAAGTGACAAATCAATCTCCAAGTCTGTAACATACTGCTTCAGAAAAGCATCAGCTAGTTCCTTCCAATCTTCCTTAACCTTCTTCTCAAGGCTATGATACCAAACCACAGGTGCCCCCCTCGAGTGACATCCCAAACATCTTTTGGACTTGGCGCTGAGACAGGCCAACTGAACTCATAACAGACACATACTGACGGAGATATGCCCCTCGGATCTCCATTCCCATTGAACTTAGCCAAATCCGGCATCTTAAACTGCGCTGGCACTGGCAACTGCTCTTCAAATTTCATTGTCTCATAGTCTAGCAAATCTTCATTCTTCCCCTCATCTTGGCGGTAACGGATTCAACCTGATCCCTGAGTTTCTGTATCTCGGCCTGGAGACCCAATCACTCTGTCTGTTGCATACTCTGCATTATCATCATCAAAAGCGGGGATATCATCCCCCAACCCATTCGGAGGCTTCTCGCGCCTTACATTCTCTGAATTCTCCCCAGCACGGGGCACATCCATATTTGTCATGGCAGCAGTCAAGGCTTGCAACTGTTCAGTAATCTTGGCGAAGCCACTTTCAACTGATCTATCCGGGATACCTCAGTATCTGATTCACTCATGTCTGTTCTCGGTATTTTGGTGAGTCTTCCCATTTTTCTAACCCAACGGGAATCTATGATGGCTTTCAGAACACAAGGGTTAACATGATGTATGTATGCATGATGTGCATAAGAAGTATTATAACATATATTAAATCAAATAAAATTCTCAAACAAATCGGACTATTATCATTTTAGAAGTTTTTTTGGGACAACTGTCATAAGAGTGAACCTGTCCCAGTTTAAATGCCTAACGAGTTCATGTCTTATGGCAAAGAGCCCAACTAAATCCAAATGATAAAATTCCGAACACAATCATAAAATGGCCCATTGTTATTTAGAAACCTTTTGGCCCAATCGTCATAAGATGTGTTCTTGTCCCAGTTTAAATGGCCCAACAAGCCCATATCCCATGATAGTGGTCCAAATGGATCCAAACAACGATGTTCTCAAACACAAGCAAGATGATGCAAACATGACATAATAATTTTTACAAAGTGGCCCATCAATATTTCAGAAGCTTTTGGCCTAATAGTCATACGGTGCGAACTTGCCCCAGTTTAAATGGCCCAGCAAGCCCGCATTTCTGACAATAGTCCAACTGCATCCAAATGAGGATGGTCCACGAGCACATACTCAAGGAAATAATTGCTACTTTAGCCAACCCGGTCTATAGGTGGGTTAGTAAGAGTATAGACAAAGGCTCCACCGGCGAAGGATGGCCCACAACTAGGTCTCCCCACTCAAGGGTTCGAGCAACCAAGTGAGCGCACCTTTTTTTTTATACACTAAGGTACGTGCCAATGAGCTATGGTGTGTGACGGACTGTCAAATGGATTTCCCGTTGTAGATCCCCCAGAGGGAAGGTGGAGCGAGGCTCACTTAAATACCCAAGCCTCCTAGGCTCTTATCGCTTGTTGTCAGGAATAAACAACGAGTCCTCCAAATTAGTCCACCACAATAGGCTACAAGTAGATGGCTATCTAGGTGCCTTCACAGCTTTTCCTTCTAGAAAGGTAGTGAATGAAGGAAGACACCAAACCATTACCTAGCCCAAAAATGCCTTTAATTAAACCCTCACTTTATCAACTATAGACACGGTCAATTAAAACATAAATCCAATCATTACAAGACAATATTCGGGGCCGATTCTCTTTCCCCAGTGGAGTCGCCAGACTGTGGGACACAGGACCTGGGCGACGCCGTTCCTAGGCTCGCGGCCTAGTTGGGAAGGATTACATAACATGGAGTCGCCACCCGGTGTGAACCGGGACAAAGATTTAAGGCCGCACTCACCCCTCGCAAGGGAAGACCTCAAACCGTTGGGTTCGGAATGGTCCCTTACTTATGTCACTTGTAATGAAAAGATTCATGTAATAATTTAACTAAGCTTAAGTAACACTTATTTCCAATAGTATCATGCTTCTAAATTCTCATATGCAAAATAAAACTTATGTGTACGCTTTTACATATATCTCATATTTAAAGTTGCATGCTTAACATATATCAAGATATAAGCGAACATACAACTAATTACATATCACATTCAGGAAGACACAAGCACACATATGGACATACAAGCACACATATAGGCACTTTTCCAAGCGGTACGTGGAATTGTAGCCCAAGTACAGACCGCACTACGACCGTCCATTCGGAATCGGCTACGGAATTTACGTCTGGGTTTCCATCTGATATACCACGAAGAGATATACTCAAGCGTTATCATGACATAAGCATACGAATTGACACATTTGCATAAGAAAGATCAACCAATAGACAATTATGCATGAATATAATAAGACAGACTCAGTTCAGTGTGTGCACGTTCGTGTAGCGTTCGTAAACGCGTTCGAACGGAAATGAAACAGAATGTTCACGTTCGAGTAGCGTTCGTAAACGCGTTCGAACGGAAATGAAACAGAATGCTCACGTTCGAGTAGCGTTCGTAAACGCGTTCGAACGGAAATGAAACAGAATGCTCACGTTCGAGTAGCGTTCGTAAACGCGTTCGAACGGAAATGAGACAGAATGCTCACGTTCGAGTAGCGTTCGTAAACGCGTTCGAACGGAGATGAGACAGAAAGCTCACATTCGTATGGCGTTGTTAACAACGTTCGAACGGATACGAGACCTGACACATAATAAGGCAAAAACACATGCGCGTTCGAGTTGCGTTCGTGAACGCGTTCGAACGGACACGGACCTGATGCATGAAATAGAATGCAATACATAAACAGAAAATAAAAGGGCGCGGCGAAGCACTGCCGTAAAGGTGACCTTTTGGGGCTCTTGATCTCTCGAAGAGAGGACCTTTAGACCAACATGCTAAGCCCATGTGCGTCACATCACAATACAAGAATAGAACCAATCATATCAACCAAGTATGCCCGATTGAACACATCTTACATCCAATCCGAACACACATCAACCGGCGCGGCAAAGCATCGTGGTAAAGGGCTTTTAGCCCCTCCCCATAGGGGATCTCACAACACACTTACTAAGCTCATGCGCTCGATTGACTTTACATACGAAAATAAAGATAACAATATCAAACCAAGTATGCCCGATTGAACGTATCTCGCGTCAACCGAACATACATCAACCGGCGCGGCGAAGTAGTGTCACGAAGGTGGCCTTTTTGGCTCTTTATCTCCTAAGTGGAGGACCTTTGGACTAACTCACTA